>JAJOOB010034284.1:0-14600 GCA_029582485.1 Solanum tarapatanum
TAAGGATCCAATGTCTTCTAGAAGTCCTCCATCTATTAGATTGCAGTAGCTCAGATCCAGTAGTTCCAATGAGCGTAACCCTTCACTCACTGGAGGGAACACAAAGTTCGCTCTATCTTCTGATTTATCTTTTCCAAAAGTCAATGATTTAAGCCTGTTCAACTGGACGATGGAAGACGAAGGTCGTGAGATTAGAGTACGCCTGGCATCAAGCTCCTCCAAGTTTTTTAAATTGCACCAACAGACATGTAGTTCTTTCAATGAGAGTAACCCTTCACTCACCGGAGGGAACACAAAGCTCCCTCTATCTTCTGATTTTACATTTGCAAAAGCTAATAATTTAAGCTTGTTCAACCGGACGATGGAGGACGGAGGTTGTGATTTGAGAGTCCATGAGGCATGAAGCTCCTCCAAGTTTTCTAATTCACCTATCTTTTCTGGCAAGCTTTCAAGTTCTGAGCACTCAGACACATATAGCCTCACCAAACCTTTCAACTTACAAATGCTGCTCGGAAGAGATACAAGATTTTTCATGCCATTCAAGTGTAGCTCTGTAAGATGAGGTTGGAGATCAAAGAAAGATAATGGCAGTTCCCTTATCCCAGAGAATGACACCATAATCTCTAACTCTGGCTTCATCCTTCCATGGATTTCTGGAAATTTCTCTAAACTAAAGCAGGATCTTAGATCCAAAGATTCAAGAGATTCCACATTAACATATGGAAACCTCTCAAGGCTTTCACACTCACACAAATATAACTCAATGAGATTTTTGCAATACTTGAGGGAATGATGAACTTCTTCAAGACTCGAACATCCACAAAGATCCAAATACACCAAATTTGGCATCCCCTCAAAATCTGGTGTTCTCTTCAGGCTTTTAGAGCCGCTTAGATTTATTCCTCGTAGCGACTGAAATTGCTGCTATTCAAAACACAGAAAGAATGATGAAGAATGATCCTAAAGTAGCAAACGTGTGAAATGAGAAATTGTTTGATTTTACTTTATATGGAAATTACACCCTCAGAAACTAGACAAAATTCATGTTTTATTATAAATAAAAGGTAAAATATTTAAAAGAAGACCTTAATCTTAGCATGTTCTATTTGATGAAAAATTATGATTATCTGTTCTCATTTACCCCTGGACGTTGATGTAGAAAAGAATGTGAAACACCTTTTTAGGCGCGTGAGTGTAATGAAAACAATGGCCGATGAGAAAAGTTGCACCAACATATTTCTTTTTGTTTCGTCTTTAGATGCAGAGGTTGGAAATGCAATTTATTTTATTTAAACACAAGAATCATATATAATTCTAGGACAATACAAAATAGAAAGTATCTGAAATAGAATGGTACCTTTGTTTCATTCCATAAATAATGCAATGAACTCCGCTGGAGATCAAGTTCAACAAGCCTTCTGGGATTAAAATTTTCTGGCAATAACTTCCAAGGATAATCATGCCAGACAAACCAACGCAAGTTGTCGGAAAGGTACTCAATGGAGTCATCATGGCAATTGGAGTCAGATGAAAATGAGTAGGTCGTCTTATTTTTTTCGTCCCCATTACGCATGCATAATATCCTAAGCATTTTCATATTTTTCACTGCCTCTTTATTAAACCTTAGTTTTCCAAAATGAGTAAAGCAGATTGCTTCCACTGCCATGGTCCCCTAGTAAAAAGATCATGAGACAAATTATAACTTCAGTATAAAATCCGCTAATCAATATCACTGCTTTCTTAAGCCTTGCGTGCAAATTTTCGATATATTTTGTACTTATTTTTGCACTTCAAGATCTTGAAGAGCAAGTACCGTTAAAAAAGATTAAGGTACAATATTAGTTAAGTATTTCTTAAGAAATATGTCGCTTAAGAGAAATGCTTTGCGTAATTAGACTCAAGTTAAAAAGTTTTTCATGCTATGATAAAACAAAACAGTAATTTGAGAAGTTTATTAGACTCAATGTAAAAAGATTTTCATGCTATGATAAAACAAAACAGTAATTCATAACTTATTAACATGAGATAAACAAACTAGGTAGTGTGGATTCGAAACAATTTAAATGAATTATGCGTCAGTATATGAAGCTAGAGGAACATATATTTGAAATATGAATTTTTATATAATATTTTAAATGACAATTGCATTGTTTAGCTTACCATATTGTCCATCATCACATCTTCGAAATCTTCAACATTCCATATTTTACTAGCTGGTTTTCCGGAATCTTTTTGCATTTTCACTATGTATTTGCCCATATCTTCAATCAAGTCATGCATTTCAATCGCACCATATTCAATGAACACAAGGGATTTGTCAACTAGGACATCCAATATGAATTCAGCTCCAGATTCATAGCTCTCAACAATTGGCATGACTTCTTCTCTTTCATCTCCTCGGAAGAAACATGCGATATCTAGAAATATCTTTTGTTCTTCGGGCTCCAATCCATCATAACTTATTTTGAGTTTTTCAACAATTTCTGAATTAGACTTTTTCTTTATTTGGTCTACAGTTCTTGTCCACTGAGTTAGGCCTTTCTTGTGCAGCAAAGAACCCCACACCTTGAGAGCTAAAGGAAGGCCTTTAGCGTGATTTACTACCTCCAACGAGAACTTCTTAAAACACTCATCTGGAACTTCTTTTTTGAAAGCATGTTGATTGAACAATTGCATAGCTTCATCATCAGGTAGCGTAGGCACTTCGTATATTGCAGTATCCTTCTCTATCAATTGTCTGTCTCTAGTTGTTACAATAACTCTGCTGCCATTACCGAACCAACCAACACCACCTGCTAAATACTCCAAATGATCTCTTTCATCAATGTCATCAAGCACAATCAACACCTTCATTGAAGAAAGTCTATTCTGAATCACGGACTTCCCATCATACTTATTATTGACGTAATCATCTTTATTTCTTAACAGTTCAGAGAGAAGGATATTTTGTAAGGAATATAGTTGATTCTTTCTTGCATTTTCTTTAACATCGGCAAGAAAACAAGCTGCTTGAAATTGATGAGATAGAGTATCAAAGATGGCTTTTGCTATCGTCGTTTTACCAACTCCGCCTATTCCCCAGATCCCTACAGTCCGAACATTATTGGTTTCTATTTGAAGTAGGGATTTTAGTTCCTCTAAATGAGCATTTATTCCCACAACATCTTGCAAATAAGATAAATAACGAGCACTCTTGCAAAATTTCAAAGAGATGTGGTCGACAATCTGTTGAATTTTCTCTGATTCAATCCTACATAAATAAGAGATTGATTGTTGACAATGTGAGAAAGTCAAGTATTAGAAAGTATTTTCATATTTTTAATGTTAAGGAGCGTGTTAAATAGGAAACATTGTAACTCGGGGTAATAGAAACATATTATGTGTTTTCAACTCACCCGTCACCAATATCATATCCTTTTAAATTTGCGGCAGCTGTTAGAGCAGTTCTCCATCCTTGCACCTTCTGCATCCCCTCAACATCATCCTTATACCTCGATTCATGTTTGGCAAATGCTTCTGCAAAGCTCTCACTTTGGTATCGAACATTTGATGGATCCACATCATAGAAGATCGGTATGACTGTTTGTCCATTTTCTTCCTCCTTGCATTCCATGATCTTCACTGGTTCATTCAAGCACCACCTCGATGTAGCATAATTCCTTGAGAAAACGACTAGTGCAACTTGAGACTCTTCGATAGCTTTCAAGAGTTCTTCTGAGATGGAATCACCATCCTCTAGCCTTTTATCATCTAGAAAGGTGAATATTCCTCTGCTTTTCAAACCTTCGTACAAGTGACCCGTAAATGTTCTCCGTGTATCGGCACCTCTAAAACTTAGAAAAACATCGTACTTCCTTCGAGGACAGTATTGTGAATCACTCACAAAAGAAGAAGAAGATGGCATGGATTTGGTTAATTTGTTGAAATTTGAGAAGAAAGATAAAAATTGTGTGGATAGATAGAATTGATGCCATTTGGAGCAAAATTATTAAATATATATATTTGGTCAACAAATATGAAAATTTTCCAGGAAGATGGGGTCCAAAGTAATATGAACACAATGGAAGCCGTCAAGCCGCAAAGAAAGCTGCAAAATTACTCGGTTTTTTCGAACGCGTCTCATAGACATTAATTATGACCAACATTGCAAGTTGGAGCACTCGACAATTTTCTTTCAGAAGAGAATTACAGGTAATTTACCTAAAGAGTAACAAATATTCTATTTTGCTTCTTCTTCTTCAAAAACATGAAAAGAATCAATTATGAATAGAAAAGAAGAAATTTGGTTACCTTGTAATTCTATTTAAAATTCAAATAGAAAATACTTATTTTGTTTCAAATTTTTTGTTTTTTAGTCCGCTTAAAAAAGAATATATCTTTCCTTTTATGTGGTATATAGAGATTAAATATTAGTTATTATAAGCAATGGCGGACCCAGGATTTTTCGTTCAGGGAGTTCGAAAATAAAAGTATAAACATGTAAATAAGCCTTTAGAAATGGGAATCTTGAATTTTTTTGGGTTTAAAACCACACTTTTAGCACGTTTTTTAAAGTATCGAACTAGTGACGCACAACTTAATTTCTGAGGGACTTGCCACTGCTCCATCAGCTTCTCTTTGTTATTTAGGGGGTTCAAAAAATATATATATCTACAGAAACACAGAAAATTTACTTTATATATACAGTGTAATTTAAGATGATATTCTGGTGTAAGAGAGGTGTCGTGTTACCTTTACTAATATATAAGAGAACGGATTATTGCATACACAAGTTCTTTCGCGAGTCTCTTTCTCAGGCAGAGGAAATATATGCCCTTCATATGCAGTGTTACGCGAAACTCCAAGTTTGCACTGCATACAGTAAAACATAGACGTTCCTTATTGCTTTCAAAAAGATTTAAGTCAACAAGCTAGACAACAGACAGACAGCTCCTTAAATTTCAGTAGTTAAATGTAATTAAATACTGAGAGCTGTGTACTCCATGCTGTATCGTTGCAGCTCGATGAGTCCCTTCTTTGTTGACAACATCCACGACTCTAACGATATTCAAGACCTTCATATACATAATTTTTTGTCAAATAAAATATATAATAAGAACTTGTGAGCTACTCCAGCTCCCTCACTGTCTCACTCCATGCTGCCTCTTTGAGAGAGCATCAAAATTTATATTGGTTATTGCATACCCAAGTTCTTTCATGAATCTCTCTCTCGGGCCAAGAGTCGAGTTGTTCTGTTCACAGGCAGAATCACCGGTTTTGTTCTCTGTTTCCTGGTCTGCTCTGCATAAGCAATCCAAAATCAGAATAAAACTTGTTACAACCACTTATAAGTAATCAAAATATAGATGTTAATAAGACAACAGGTAATCACATATTCCTAATCCAAAACGATCACAACATGTCTAATCATGAAGTAGTGCATTTCGTCTTTTTGAGCAAAGGGCTAAAAAATCTAGCATTCAATGTTTTGAAAGAAATCAAAAATGTCACAAGTCATTATCTCTACCACATAAAGTGGATCTGCTGTCAATTATCTCATGTAATAGACAAAGTTAATACAAAGACTCTTGTTGGTTATACGACTTTTTTCTGTATTTGGGAACTCTTTAATATGACACTCTTTTCTTTTAAGTTTGTTCCAAAAAATAATATGACTTTTTCCTGTATTTGGGAACTCTTTAACTTTAAAACTGGCATGCTCTCATGGAAATAAGAGAAGGACTAACCGCAACTTCACCTCGTCACCCCGACCTGAGAGTTGTGCACTCTTTATTGTATCTTTGCAGCTCGACAACTCCAACGTATCTCAAGACCTTCATATACATTGATTTTGTCAGATAAAAAACAGCATAAATACAAGTAAAGGAAACATATAATAAAAGCTTATGAGCTGCTGAACTAGATTGAATCAGACAACAAGGATTTATGTGGCCTAATCCAACGTCACATACTTGTTTCCCTCTCTCTTATGCTATCCCATCAGCAAACCTCACTTGTTGTTTCCACCTTAGCTAGCTTTTACAAACAAACATAAAATAACTCCTATGACTACCTCTTTTGTTCCCTTAAAAACTGGAGTTGCTCTAAACTCCGTCCTCTGAACTACTTAATCTGCATGCTGGATTGACCATTTTCAGTATTTAACTCCTGCTTCTATCATGTAACATTTGACAGTAGATATCAACGGAGACTACACTTCTTCAGTAGAACTTGTTGGTTGGGGAGAAATTATTTGAGCTCGAGCGTTGGAGATTCTGAAGCTTCTTTTATCCACCTATTTTGGCAAAGTTATCTTGCCATTCATCTGCAATTTATCTATTTGTCAGAAAATGGAAAACGTGATTTTATATTTCGAAATGAAATATAAAAAGAATGAAGTTTTGCATACCCAAGTTGTTTCTCAGAAAACATGTTCCCTTCATAGGCAGTATCCCCAAAGTAGAGAACACAATTTCATGAGGTATATACCTATATTTAATCTATAATCCCGGGCTTGTGGGAAAGAGCGGCAAGAGTGGCACTTGTACTTGTGACCTTTGTTTCTTAGAAGAGGAGCTACTGGCCTCTTCATATCTGCTCCTCCTTATCCCAATGTGAAGCTCAGCTTCATCTTTATACAACAAACGAACTCCAAAATCATTTATTTCTCCAAAATCATTCCTTTCTTGAGGGGAATATAACCTAATGCACCCATAGTCATTTGGTGTTTTTCCATTTGCTTTAGATGCATCCCACAGCCACCAAGAGGTACCAACAAAAAATGAGAAGTATCTTCATCAGTATATTCTGAATGGTTGGATAAGGAAAATTCCTGGGTCATCGACGACATCCCATCATCACATAAGGGAATCAAATGAGCTGTGATGTCAATTAATTAGCCCAAGTAACATACAGCAAATCCCAAGAAGTTATCCGATACATACCAATTCTCAGGCAATGCGACTGATACACTTGCACCCAGTGCCTGATGGAGGAACAAACCTGGGATATTCTTCGCCCAACTTATAAACACTCTTAGTGACAAGGAATCTGAAGCACAGATGGCATGCTGCAATGAGGAGATATTCTGAAACAACGAATTACAGAACAAATCATTGCTCCAATCTGCATTTATTGTATCTAATTGTTGTGGAAATTCTGGCAGCTGTGTAAGCCTGTTGCAATGTGATAAGTCCAAGGTTTGAAGAGAACCAAGTTGGGCTATGCTTCGAGGCAAATGCTCAAAATTATTTCCACTGAGGTTCAACTCTTTCAATGAGTGTAAGCATCCAACGTCTTCCGGAAGTCCTCCATCTATTAAATTGCAGTAACTGAGATCCAGAATTTCCAATGAGCGTAACCCTTCATTCACGTGAGGGAATACAAAGAACACTCCATCTTCTGATTTATGTTTTGCGATTATCAATAATTTAAGCTTGTTCAAGCGGACGATAAAGATGGAGGACGTTAAATTAGAGTCCATTCGGCATCAAGCTCCTCCAAGTTTTCTAAATCACCTATATCTTCTGGCAAACTTTCAAATTTTGAGCACCTCCACACATTTAGCTTCACCAAACCTTTGAACTTACAAATGCTGCTTGAAAGAGCTACAAGGCTTTTTAAACCAGTCAAATACAGCACGGTACTATGAGTTTGGTGCTTATCTAACTCCGGCTTCATTCTTCCAACGATCTCTGGAAATTTCTCTAAACCAGAGCAACCATCTAGATCCAGATATTCAAGAGATTCCATGTTAGCACATGGAAACTTCACAAGGTTTACACACTCGTTCAAATTTAATCGAATGAGTTTTCTGCAATACTCCAGGGAATGGTGAACCTCTTGAAGACTCGTACATTCCATCAGATCCAAATCCTCCAAATTTGGCATCCCAATGAAATCTGGTGTTCGCATAAGATTATAAGAATAGCTAAGATCTAGCGTCCATAGAGACGGCAAATGCTGTTATGTATTCAGAACACAGAAATGAGATAGGCAGTATAATATCTTGTGTTTAATTACTCCCTTAACCAAAAATGAGTAACCACATTGAAATTATGTGTTCAGAAACTAAATAAAGGTATAATTTCAGGCACATGATTGTAAAGAAAAAAAAAATGAAAAATTAGCTTCCAAAAGGTATATGTTTGACAAAAATTGAAGGTCAAGTATTGTACCTTTATTTCAGTCCATAAATGACTCAACCAACTCCACGAGAGCCTAAGATGAACAAGTCTTTTGGGTTCAAAAGTTTTTGGCAATGATTCCCAAGGATATCCATCACAATCAAACCAATGCAAGCTGTTGGGCAGGTACTCAATAGAGTCATCATTTGTACGAAAATTCCCAATTCGTAATATTTTAAGCCTTTTCATATTTTTCATGGCTTTTTTGCTTAAGCATAGATGTTGAATTCCATGTAACCAGATTGCTTCCGTTGCCTTGGTTCCCTGATAAAAGAATCATTAGTCTATAAAGAAAAACTTCTATTGCCAGTAGGACTACTTTCTCACTCCCTGCAATGCCAAATTTTGTCATGTTTTATATTACTTATTATTGCACTTGAAGTTCTTAATTAAACAGCTAGCACCACTAAAAATATTTTGTATTTTTCCATTTGAGGATATTCATCATTAAAAGGTTACTAAGGATAACTATCTAGATAATATTAACTTATACTTTTATTGATTGAGTTATTATGTACAAAATATCGTACAAATTTCAAATTAATCCAAAAATGAAAGTTGGATTAAATGTTTTAAGCGGCTACTAGACTAATTCATGACATAATAACATAAGATAAATGAATATTGGTATATGAAAACCATAAATTGAATATTATTGCATTGTTTAGTCTACTTACGGTATTGTTGACCATCACTTCTTCGAAATCATTAGGATCCCATAGTCTGCTATATTCACTGGGATCATCCTTTTGCAGTTTTACTATATATTTACCCATATCTTGTATTAAGTCATGCATTTGAATTGTATCATCGTCAGAGATGAACACAAGAGATTTGTCCATAAGGACGCTCAATTCAATACCTGCTCCAGTATAACAACTCTCAAGAATTTGCATGATGTACTCTTTTGTTTGCCCTCGTAAGAAGCATGCTATATGTAGAAATACATCCCGTTGTATGGTCTCCAGTCCATCATAGCTAATTTTGAGCTTTTCAACGATTTCTGATTTACAGTTCATTTTCATTTGCTCTATAGCACTTCTCCACGCAGTTATATCCCTATTGTGTAAGAAAGAACCCCACACTTTTAGCGCTAAAGTTAATCCATTCGCATGACCTACCACCTCCAACGTTAGCTTCTCAAATGACTTATCTGGAACTTCGTCCTTGAAAGCATGTTGATTGAACAATTGAATAGCTTGATGATCAACTAGTGTAGTCACTTCATATGCTTACATCATTCTTCCCTATCAAATGTTTGTCTCTTGTGGTTGCAATAATCCTACTGCCCTAGCCAAACCAATCAAGGTCCCCTGCTAGGTTATCCAAATGGTCTCCGTGATTTATGTCATCAAGCACAACTAAGACCTTCTTAAAACGAAGTCTACGAGCCATCAAGTGCTTCCCATCCACCTTATTATTCACGTATTCTACTTTTTTCCTTAGCAGTTCAGAGAGAAGGATATTTTGCAGTGTATTTCTTTAGTTCTTTGACATCCGCAAGGAAACAAGCACCATCAAATTGAGGTGAGAGAATATCAAAAATTGCTCTTACTATTGTCGTTTTACCGACTCCCCCCATTCCCCATATTCCCACAATTCGAACATCATTGATTTCCATCTTTAGTAGGGAATTTACTTTCTCTAAATGAGTATCTATTCCCACAATATCTTGTAAATAAGATAAAGAAATCTTACATAATTTGGAAGAGATTTGGTTGACAATCTGCTGAATATTCTCTGATCCGATCCTATATAAATAAGAAGCTTAATTGTGGATGAATGAAAAAAAAGTCAAGTATTAGTAAGTACTTCACATAAATCAAACTCTTGTTATTAAGTAATTTTGTTGAAGTGATAAGAACTGTCTTTCTATTTTCCAGAAATTATAAAATAATACATTTCTAATGTCTAAAATAGAGATAACATAAATTGTTTATACTCACCCTTGGCGGATATCACAACCTTTTAGATCTGTGGCATCACTTAGAGCAATCCTCCATCTTTTCACCTTGTGCATTCCTTCAACATCATCCTTATACCTCGATTCGTGTTTGGCAAATGCTTCTGCAAAGCTCTCACTTTGGTATCGAACATGTGATGGATCCACATCATAGAAGACCGGTATGACTGTTTGTCCATATTGAGTCTTGCAATCCATAATCTTCACTAGTTCATTCAAGCACCACCTTGACGTAGCATAATTCTTTGAGAAAACGATTACGAAAACTTGAGACTCTTCTATAGCTTTCATGAGTTCTTCTGATATGGAAGCTCCATGCTCTAGCCTTTTATCATCTTGAAAAGTGAATATTCACCTGTTTTTCAAACCTTCGTACAAGTGATCCATAAATGTTCTCCGAGTGTATGCACCTCTAAAACTATGAAAGACATCGTACTTCCATCAAGGACAGTAACTCGCAAAAGAGGAAGAAGATGACATGGATTCAATTAAACGTCTGAAAAGAAAAAGAAAACACAAATTGTAGCTGTGGTAATAGAAACAAAATGAAAGAGTGAATCATATCAGATGGCCCTCTCCTTAAACTAATTTATGGATGAAAAAAGTATATTTTGAAATTGTAAATTATGTTACAACTTGACTTCAAAAAAAAAGAATCATTTTTTTTGGAAAAGATGAATCATCAACATCTGTAATTAATTAAAAAAGGGAATGTATGTTGTATAAAGAGAACAATTAAAGTAGAATGTGAATTATTGAAACCATGTTGAGCCACACCCACCCCAACTTTAATAAAAGGAAGTGGGAAAGTCAGTGAGAAAGAAAAAAGTGAAAGAGATTTGTCCTTTCCTTAATTAAACTAATTTTTTCATAAACATTTCCAACCAATACATTGTGTAATTTACTCAAGCTCTATAAAATATTCATCTTCAACTTTGGTACCTTTAAGTTAACAGAAGAAACAAGTTCAATTTGGGGAATTTTACTGAACAATAGCAATTATCAAACATATTTATATACAAAAAAATATTATGCACAAAATCAAGTAGAAAAAAGTAAGCACCAACCTTAGAAGAACAAGATCCACGGCATCAGAAACGAGTGTTGCGTCGGTGGTTTCTCCGGTTCACCGGAGCTAGAAGCTCTTCACCGGAGCAGTGAAGAAGACAAAGGGGGCAGACTGGTTTTGGTTTAAAAGGGAAGTGGGTCGAGTTTAAATTTGGGGCGGATTGATTTAATTGGGTTGGGTTTTAATTTGGTGGGACTGGTGAGTGACGTGGACCTCTAATCGGAGGCTACGAGTCTAATTCTGATATTTTTAAATTCGTTATATTTTCCAATAGATAGTGGCATGAATGGACACTTTGGGTAACGCCGTAACGGTAGTGATATATGTGAGTCCAATTTATCACGGATAATATGGATGAGTCATTTTTGATAGCTCGATGCTATATTTGAGTCTTTTCATTGTGTAAAATGTTAAATTCATGAATGGTCAAAACGCATCTTATTTGTCATTCTTTTTTTCACGAGTTTTACATCTCAACTATTAGTTGTTCCTTTTTCTTATATGAACTATCAACATCTTTGTATTAAAATACATCTTGAAACTGATTAGACCAACAATTACTACCTAAACTATCACTATCTACCACAGTATCGGTTGATTCAATTCAATTTTGAAGTTTATCGGTTAATGATTTGTAACATACTAAACCGTTATAGATACATTAAGTTATCTATTTATCAACTTGGTTAATTTAACCTAAATGATTTCAAAAACCATTGAAAATAACTCAAAAACAAGGTGAGTAGTGACAAACAAAATGAATAACGCACATGAGTTTTACATATTGTTTCTTGCTCAAAAACAAATATTTTCACCTTGTAGAATAATTGAGAGTTGAGACACTATTTTCACATTATATTAAATAACTTAAATATAATAAATTTATATGATTTGATATAAACATACGATGCGAGTATCCTTTTCCTTCCAGCAAGTCTCACATTGAGAGTGAAATACTTCCTAACAAATGTTACTCAATATCCAAGACTTGAACCCAAAATAAGTTAACCGAAAATCTAAGTTCGGAGAGAATTGAATATATATAAAAATAGAAAAGACAATTAGTAAACAATGAATGATTGAACATGAAAAATAAACCTACGTTTCACCATCCAAGAAACAACAAAATGTGGCTCTGTACAAATATTATTCTTATAAAATTTGAAAATAAAATTTGAAGAAAAAAAAAGTTGCTTCTAAGCTTCTGATGCATTTTCATTTTCTGAATAGCCTGGCTTCATCTTGGTGTTCACTATCGTCATGGCTGTTGTTGGTTCATCATTGTTTCTTAGAAGAGGAGCAACTCCTCTGAATCTTAGGTTCATCTTTATACAACAAACGAAGTCCAAACTCCTTCATTCCTCCAGTGGAAAATATCCTAATGGGCCCATAGTCATTTGGTGTTTTTCCATTTGCCTTAGATTTATCCAATAAGCCAGTGAGAGGTACCAAGAAAAAATGAATAGCAGATTTTGGATCTTCTTCTGAATGATTGGATAAGGCAAGTTTCTGGGTGATACGCGTCACTGGCCTCTCATCATAACAAATCAAATGAGCTATTGCGTCAATTAATTTGCCAGAGTAACATACAGCAAATCCCAAGAAGTTATCACTTACATACCAATTTTCAGGCAATTTGACTGATATACTTCTACCACCTTCCCGATGGTGGAACCATCTTGGGATATTATGCCCGTCAGTGGTGAACACTCTTAGTAACAAGGAATCTGAAGCAGAGATATCATGCTGCAATGAAGAGATATTCTGAAACATAGATTTACAGATCGAATCATTACTCCAATCTGCACGTATTGTATCTAATTGCTGTGGAAATTCTGGCAGCTGTGTAAGCCTCTTGCAATCTGATAATTCCAAGGATCGAAGAGCACCAAACTGGGATATGCTTCGAGGCAAATGCTCAAAATCATTTCCACTGAGATTCAAAACTTTCAAAGAGGATAAGCATCCAATGTCTTCCGGAAGTCCTCCATCTATTAGATTGCAGTTACGGAGATCCAGATTTTCCAAAGAGTGTAACCCTTCATTCACGTGAGGGAAAACAAAGAACACCCCATCTACAAGACCTCTTCTTGTATTATGCTTTGCAAATCTCAATGATTTAAGCTTGTTCAGCCGGATAATGGAAGATAGAGGTTGTGAGATTAGAGTATAGAGGGCATCAAGGGCCTCCAAGTTTTCTAAATCCCCTATCTCTTTTGGAAGGCTTTCAAACTTGGAGCAACCCGATATATTTAGCCTCACCAAGCTTTTCAACATGCCAATGCTGCTTGGAAGAGCTACAAGGTTTTTCAATGAACTCAAGTCTAGCACTGTAGGCCAGCCATCCAAATGTCTCATCTTGGAGCCTCCCACAGAAATTCTTCCAAGAATTTCTGGAAAGTTCTCTAAACTATAGCAACCCCTTAGAGATAGATCTTCAAGAGATTCCACGTTAACACATGGAAACCTCTCAAGGTTTATACAATCATCCAACTCTAAAGAGATGAGTTTTCTCGAAAATCTCACGGAATGGTGAACCTCTTCAAGACTCGTACAATTACGCAGATTCAAATACTCCAAATTTGGCATCCTCGTGAAATCTGGTGTTTCCATCAGGCTTTTAGAGCCCCCAAGATCTAGCCATCATGGCGACGGCAAAAGTATCTATTTAAGACACAGTAAGAAATTGTTTAATGTACTCCTTTAGATTATGAGAGTCAGCAAAATATTTTGTAGGACATTAGAAATTGTTTTATTTTAATTTTTATATCGAAATTACATGTTCAAAAACTAAATAAAAGTGTTATTATTATTATTAGGGAAAAGGGTCAAAAATGCCCTTAAACTATGTGAAAAGAACAAAAATGCCCTTCGTTTATAGTTTGGCTCAAAAATTCTCTTACCGTCAATACTTTTGGTCAAAAATGCCCTTGCAGCCAATACTTTGGGTCAAAAATATAGTTACAAAATGGGTCAAAAAATCATTTTTCTGAATAAATATATTATTTTTTTCTTTTTAACACATCTTCCTCCTAATTAAAATATTATTAAAGAACACTATTCTTGTTTTCTTTCTTCTAAAATCACTTTAAGAAATAAAAATGTAGGAAATATTTTTTTCTTCTTAGGGTGTGTTTGGTATGAAGGAAAATGTTTTCCTAGAAAATGTTTTCCATGGAAAATGTTTTCCTAGAAAATGTTTTCCTGGAAAACAAGTTGATTTTTGACTTATTTTCTCATGTTTGGTTGGTGACTAGAAAATATTTTTCGGAAAAGATTTTTAGTGTTTGATTTATGAATGAAAAATGTTTTTGTGAAATATCTTTTATTTATACTAGAGTAGAAAATATTTTTTGAAATTGAAAATATTTTTTAAAAACAAACTTAAATTTTTTTTGGGAGG
>JAJOOB010034290.1:0-11700 GCA_029582485.1 Solanum tarapatanum
AATTTTCCATAGAAATTAACGAAACGAAGGATTCTCTGGCCGAATCCTCGAGGAGTAATCCTCCATTGTTACCATCAAAACCAATCGAATTCAGACACAAATCACTACTTCTCAAACTCAAACACCGAACCCCATTTGATTTTGACTCCGATTGAATCAAACCCTTCAAACGAATCTCTAAATCACCCATTTTTATTCAAAAAAATATCAAAAATTCACTGATTAATGCTTCATTTTTTGTGCAGTAAACTGCAATTTTCTCACCGAGTTATGTAGAAGAAAATGGGATTTGAAAGAGAAGAGAAAATGTAATAAATATAAAGAATGGTTTGCTTCCATCGCCGCGCGCATTTTTCTTCGCTCTCTTTCCATGCTGTGCGGTTTTCGGGTCTTTTTTTCATTTTCATGTAATGTATACTTTGGCGTCACGTGGTTCGAATATTATTTTTTGTCTCAATCCGTTCAAAATTTTATGAACTAGATAAAAAATATTCCATAGACAATAATGTTTAGAAGTATATTTATCGTATGTAGTTATATTTAGATAATTACCATATTATAAGATTTAAAAAAAATGACTTATGATGTATTAGTTCGTGACGTGATTATATTTGTGATACAAATGAGTGAAAATTTTAAAATTTTTGATAAATTCTTTTAAAAAACAAAACACGTAAAACATGAGAGAAAATCATGCAATCCCCATAATCAGGCTCATGTGTATCTTCAATTCAAAATAGAACATGCAATTGAATATTGTCTTCTTTTTTTTCAAGAGAAACTCAAATACTAATCGACATGAATTTTTTTTTAAAAAAATAGTCGAACTCTACATCTGACAATACATTGATATATATAAATTATTTGATTGATTCAACTTGGCAGGAAATTTGAGAATTCTAATTATACGTATCAGAATTTGATTACTCTAGTATTTTAATCCTTCATTTGCAATGTCATTTATTCAGAATGTCAAATATTATGGTATTGATTTTGTTATTATGAGCCGTGAAATATTGAGAATGTTTTTATCGATTACATTGTAAATGATATCATTATCAAAAATTAGGTTTTATTTGAAGACCTTGTTATTGCAATTATGAAGCAATTAGAAATCAAGAATACTTGTAAAAGTATACAAAACAAATACACCATGGAAGATAATTCTAGAATTAAGAAAGAAATGTAATGATATGATCATGACATTATACGTTAAGTAGAAGAAACAAAATATGTACTTATGTATCCTAATTCGTTTATTAGAATGCACAAGTTCCCTCAAAATGAGTTCATGTATATATTTTATATTGCTAATAGTATTTATTTGAAGTTTCAATTACTGTAGATTCATCGTAATTATATATGACATACATCCAAAATCAACACATAAGAAAACATTTTTCAATGGGCATATTATGACGGTGAAGGTAAAAAAATCCAATATATACCACTAAAAATGAAAAGTAATACACAAATATATATACTCGAAAATGTAATTTTCACAACTTCAGAAAACTTTTTTTATGAAATGTTAATAATCGACAAGATGAAATATTCTTGTATTACGGTATGTTTATATTATGTTTTCAATTTATATATTGATAAAGTTGGATTACTGTTAATCTATATTTGAGTATTTCAAATACAATAAATAGTCAAATCTCTTTATAATGATAATAATATTTGATTTGTTATGAAATAAAATAATAAAATAAAAAGAAGAAAGATAGAGACAGGAGCAGTTGTAGAAAGAAGTGGAGTAATTTTCCTTTTCTAAGTCATCTTCTTATTGTTGTGTAACTACCCCTTTTATAGGGATAAAGTTACTTGGAGAGGTTGGCCTCCTACAGTAACAAATATATATTATTTACAATATGACCCATAAAAATACACTATTTATAACACTCCCCCTTGAATGTTTATGTACAAAGGAAAAGAAGAAATGTCCATAGTTAATTATAATACAAATTATTTGTTGCCTCATTAAAAACCTTACCAGAAAATTCAATGGGATAAAATTTTGGTTAAGGGAAAAAGAGTGCAGCGCGTATTTACTCCCCCTGATGACGATGTCACTTAATGTCTCGAAGATAACACATTTCAATCCTATGTCTCACCTTATCAAAGGTTGAAGTTGGTAATGCCTTGGTAAATATATCTGCTAAATTATCATTGGAACGAACTTGTTGAACATCTATTTCACCCTTCTTTTGTAAATCATGAGTAAAAACGAATTTTGGTGAAATATGTTTTGTTCTATCTCCTTTGATGTATCCTGCTCTTAGTTGAGCTATACGTGCAACATTGTCTTCAAATAATGTTGTTGGGATGTCTCCTTTTAAGGGAAGACCACTTGTTTCTTGGATGTGCCGAGTTATTGATCTCAACCACACACATTCTCGACTTGCTTCATGAATGGCTATTGTCTCTGCATGATTTGAAGAAGTAGCAATCATAGTTTGTTTTGTTGAACGCCATGATATAGTTGTACCTCCATATGTAAATAAATAACCAGTCTGAGATCGACCTTTATGTGGGTCAAACAAATATCCTGCATCTGCATAGCCAATTAATTGTGAATCAGACTCTTTTGAATAAAATAGTCCTTGAAGGTATCTAAACATATGTTTAATACCATTCCAATGCCTTCATGTTGGGGAAGAACTAAATCTTGCTAATAAATTTACAGAAAAAGATATATCTGATCGAGAATTACTAGCAAGGTACATCAATGCACCAATTGCACTAAGATATGGTATTTCAGAACCAACAAGTTCTTCGTCATTTTCATGAGGTCGAAATGGATCTTTATTAATATCAATTGATCTCACAATCATTGGGGTACTTAATGGATGTGTTTTATCCATGCAAAATCTCTTTAAAATATTCTTAATATATGTTGATTGATGAATAAATGCTCCATTTGTAAAATGTTCAATTTGTAGATCAAGATAAAATTTTGTCTTTCCAAGGTCTTTCATTTCAAATTCCCTTTTCAAACATTCTACTGCTTTTGAAAGCTCTCCGCGAGTTCCAATGATATTCAAGTCATCAACATATACAACTATAATGATAAATTCAGATCCAGACCTTTTAATAAATACACAAGGACAAATTAGGTCATTCTCATACCCTTTCTTTAATAGATATTCACTAAGGCGATTATACCACATGTGTCCTGATTGTTTCAATCCGTATAAAGTTTTTTGAAGTTTTATTGAACAACTTTCCCGGGAATCAATATATATTTCAGGCATTTTTAATCCATCAGGAATTTTCATAAAAAATATCGTTGTCTAGTGAGCCATATAAATAGGTTGTAACGACATCCATCAGATGCATGTCAAGTTTTTCATGAACTGCTAGATTTATAAGATACCTGAAAGTGATTGCATCCACCACGGGAAAATATGTCTAACTAGGTCTTTGCGAAAATCATGCCACAAGTCATGCTTTATATCTTACGACTTCATTTTTCTCATTTCGTTTTCGCACAAAGACCTATTTGTACACCACTGGATTTGTACCTTCAAGTGTTCGGACTATCGGTCCGAAAACTTCACATTTTTCAGGCGAAGCTAATTCAACTTGAATTGCATCTTTTCATTTTGGCCAATCATTTCTCTGTCCACATTCCTCGACAGATTTTGGTTCAAGATCCTCATTTTGTTGCATTATTTCTATAGCAACATTATAAGCAAAAATATTGTCGACAATTATATTATTTCGGTTCCATATTTTTCTTGATGAGACATAGTTTATTGAGATTTCTTCATTATTTTCAGGCGCCTGAACCTCTTCCAAAGTTTCGTCAATTATTATGTCTCCTTGCTCTTCTTGAGCAGGTTCTTTCATATTATGACCATCTTGATCATTAGCTCCTTTTATTTTTTCGAGGATTTTTATCTTTGGAACCAATTGATCTACCACGTTTTAAGCGTGGTTTAGATTCATTTGTATTAATTAATTGTCCTATCGGGACGTCAACTCGAATTGGAGCATTATCAGCTGGAATATGAGATTTAGTAACTCTTGATAGGTCAGTGAATGCATCTGGCAATTGATTTGTAATATTTTGCAAATGAATTATCTTTTGAACCTCTTGTTCACATTTATTTGTACGAGGATCTAAATGAGATAATGATAACACATTCCAATCTATTTTCTTTTTAAGCTGCTTATTTTCTCCCCTCTAATGTTGGGTATACTGATTCATCGAAATGACAATCAACAAATCTTGCCGTAAATAAATCTCCAGTCATATGTTCCAAATACTTTATAATAGAAGGGGATTCATACCCAATATATATCCCCAACCTTCTTTGGGGATCCATCTTTGTACGTTGTGGTGGAGTAATTGGAACATATACCGCACATCCAAATATTCTTAGATAGGAAATGTTCGGCTCCTGACCAAAAGTCAATTGTAATGGGGAGATTTTATGATAGCTTGTCGGTCTGATCCGCACAAGACTTGCTGCATGTAAAATAGCATGATCCCATAATAAAATGAGAAGCTTTGTTCTTATAAGCATTGGTCTAGTAATTAGTTGGAGACGTTTAATCAATGATTCTGCTAGACCATTTTGAGTATGAACATGAGCAACTGGATGCTCAACTGTTATCCCAATTGATATACAATAATTATTAAAAGCCTGGGATGTAAATTCACCAGCCTTATCAAGACGAATTTTCTTAATTGTATAATTTGAAAATTGTGCTCTTAATTTTATTAACTGAGCAAGTACTCTTGCAAACGCTACTTTGTGAGTTGATAATAAGCACACATGTGACCATCTTGTAGATGCATCTATTAAAACCATATAATATTTAAATGGTCCACATGATGGGTGAATGAGCCCACATATATCACCCTGTATACGTTCCAGAAAGGCTGGAGATTCAATTCCCACTTTGATTACTGATGGTCTAGTAATCAATTTGCCTTGAGAACATGCAACACAAGAGAATTCCTTAAATTGAAGAATTTTATGGTTCTTCAAAGAGTGTTCATGTGAACTCTCAATTATTTTGCGCATCATATTAGAACCGGGATGGCCCAACCGGTCATGCCAAATAATAAAATCATTTGATTTAGTAAACATTTGATTTACAATGGCATGCGTTTAAATCATGCTAATACTTGTGTAGTATAAGCTAGATGAAAGAGCGGGTAACTTTTCAAGTACAACTTTCTTACCCGACATCATTGTAGTAATATAAAGATATTCATTCTTCTCATCACTTATAGTCTAAATATGATAGTTATTTTGACGAATGTCTTTGAAACTTAATAAGTTTCTTTGAGACTTACTACAATATAATGCTTCATTGATTATCAAATTTGTTTCTCCAATAAGTACTAAATTTGCTTTTTCAAAGCCTTCAATTAACTTTGTACTATCAAATATTTAATAACATCAGCTTCTTTCATAATCAAATAAGAAAAATATTTCTTTATCTCTTAAAATAGTATGTGTTGTGGTACTATCTATAAGACATATATCATCATGATTGATTTTTTATCCAACTGATAACTAGGAAAACGTGAAAAACTAACAGCATAAGAAACTTTAAGAAATTATACTAAAACTGTAGAAATTAGTAAGACTTAATGCCTTAAGAAAAACATTTAAGAAGAACAACATAGTAGTAAACATAATAGAAAATAACAATTATTCCATTTCATAGATGATAAGTTCTTCAATCAATATTCTCATAAAAGTCTTCAGCTTCCAAATGAGTAATATTTGGGAGGCCTTCAAAATCATCATCTTTACAAGCAAGATTTGCCTCAATATCATCATATTTATTTGAGGGAGATGCTTCATTATCATCATTTCGAAAGGTCAAGTGTGCCTCAATATTATTATCTTTTCTTTTGAGAGAGACTTGATAAAGTTTCACAAAATGATCAGGTGTACGACACTCACGTGCCCAATGACCTTTCATACCATATCGGTGACGATTCTACCTCGAGAAGGGTTATTTTGAGAAACGTTATTATTCTCATGTTTATTTTCACCATAATGACGATAATTATTTCGTCCTCTATCACGTCCTCATCCACGTCCACGATCGTGATCACGATCACGATAATTATTTTGTCTTGGTTCAAACTGATTATGTGCTACTACAATATTTGCTTCAGGAAATGGAGCAGAACCAATAGGACGGGCTTCATGATTTTTCATCAATAAAGTATTATTCTGCTCAGCCACAAGTAGGCACATAATTAATTCAAAATATTTCTTAAGCCCTTTTTCACGATATTATTGTTGTAACAACACATTTGAAGCGTGAAAAACGGAAAAGGTTTTCTCAAGTAAGTCATCATCAGTGATAATATCTCCACATAATTTTAATATGGAACTTACTTTATGAATAGCAGAATTATACTTAGTTACAATTTTAAAATCTTGAAATCGAAGGTGTATCCACTCATATCGAGCTTTTGGTAACACCGTAAGTTTTAGGTGGTAATATATGTCCTTCAATTTAATCCATAATTCAAGAGGGTCTTTCACAGTTAAATATTCAGTTTTTAATCCCTCATGGAGATGATGTCGGAGAAAAATCATGACCTTCGCTTTATCCTGGCTTGATGCTTTATTTTCTTGTTTAATAGTATCACCAAGACCTTTAGCGTTAAGGTGAATTTCATCATTAAGGACCCATGACAAATAATTCTTTCCGGTAATGTCAAGTGTCACAAACTCAAGCTTTGATAGATTTGACATGATGAAAACTAAAATGAGAGATGAGTTAGAAATAATAAATTTGACTAAGACCAAATTTCTAAAACAAATACATATGAATAAATTCTTAAGTTATGCTCATATAAAAATAAGTTGGTCACTATTATTTTCAGCACATAGATGTGTGAAGAAATATCATTAAAAGACCTCTTTAAAAGTGGCATAACGTATTGTTAATCAATTACTAGTACATACTTATGAGACAAAATTTGTAAACACTAATAATTTCAGCAATTCATTGGTGTCACTGTTTAACTAATTTTACATATACTTTTTAACATAAATTCTTGAATATTGCCATGTAAAAATAAAGGGAAAAAAAATTACGGAAAGAAGCATGTGAATTTAAGGTACATAAGTCATCAATATAGAAACACATAAATAAAATCAGCAATATAAATATATATAAATAATATTTCTATTGTTAGGTACATAAATTTTTTTAGCTATAATAATAACATACATAAATAAAACTTTATATAGTATCTTAGGACGTTTAAGAAATAAATTATGGTGAGATTATTATTTTATAAGAGTAGTTGAGAGAAAGTTGTATACATACTAAAACGAATATAACGGCAGTAAATAATAATAGAGATAGATATATCAAATAAAGATCATCAAGTTAATTTAATCAAAATAAATAAATAAATAAATAAGGAAGAACTAACATGTAAAAAATATATAAGACATGTGTTTATTATACCTGAAATATTTGAAAAAAATTAGAGCTTCGTGTTGATAACGTGTTATGAAATAAAATAATAAAATAAAAAGAAGAAAGGTAGAGACGAGCAGTAGTAGAAAGAAGTGGAGTAATTTTCCTTTTCTATGTCATCTTCTTATTGTTGTGTAACTACCCCTTTTACAGGGATAAAGTTACTTGGAGAGGTTGGCCTCCTACAGTAACAAATAATATATTATTTACAATATGGCCCATAAACATACACTATTTACAACATGATCGAATATTTCATGATTGTTATTAGGAGTTGCTACTATTATATATGTATATAGGCATTTGACGTTTAAATCTTATTTAGTTGTTATATCCAAAAATATGCAAAAAATAAGTTAAATAATTTTGTGTACCAAAAAGAAGAAATGTATTTGTCAATCAATTTAACCAAAATGATAGAAAAGCATTAATAATTTGTTCTTCTGAAGTTATGACCATAATTGATGGGTACCATTTAATTACATTTTTTCCCTTTAAATATTGTACTTAAAATTACTATGTTCATGACATTAATGATGATTATTATAAATATTTAACATTTTATTTTATACATAATATATTTCTTATAAAATATCATTATACAATATTTGTGTATGACCTATATAGAGGTAATTTTACAAAAAATATTGAATTCCGTTGTTGTTATAGATAGAATGCTTTTATAGGGAATTAAAATATAATATGAAAAATCAATTGTGAAGAAAATTAGATTGTTATAATGAAATATCGTTATAACGAATGATCGTTATAAAGATGTTTGATTGTATTTGAAAACGCAGTATACATTAAATTATATTTAGGCTGAGGCATGAATATCTCGCTCTCGTGACAGTACGCCTAATATGTTGCTTGTTTAACATTTTATTTTATACATAATATATTTCTTATAAAATATCATTACACAATATTTGTGTATATGACCTATATAGAAGCAATTTTACAAAAAAAAATAATATTGAATTCGTTGTTGTTATATATAGAATGCTTTTATAGAGAATTTAAATATAATATGAAAAATCAATTGTGAAGAAAATTAAACCGTTACAATGAAATATCGTTATAAAAAGATTTGATTGTATTTGAGAACACAATATACATTAAACTGTATAATTATATATATACTTGTGAATTGTGAAACTAATAATTAAATAAATGTTATATAGGTAACACCTTCAACACATTACTTGTACATAGTAAACGATAATGGTACGTATTTAATTGTTTGTCTTGGAAAAAAAAAGTGCTATTGTTAAAGATTCCAATGGAATGAGGTACCATGATCATATGCATGAGTTGTTTTGAAGAGCAAGATTTGAAATATACCAACATACATTTTGAAAGAAGTGGTTTTACCATCTATTTACAAACAAAAGGTCACTCAGAAGCCGGGGCGGATCTACGTGGGAGTTGGGGATTCACCCGAATCCCCTCGATCGAAATATTATATTGTATATATAAGATCAAATTTGAATATTCTGTGTATATAATATTAAATGAATCTCCTTAGAAGGACAAAAAATATAAGATACAAGTTATTCAATGAAACACTATCGAAAAGTAATAATGCATTTATATCTCTTGCATGAGAGTCAAGTAGAGCAAACTAAGTATATCTTTATCTTAGACACAAGTATGTTATGTGGTACGCATCCTACTCTTCTTAATCTATGTTTATCTTTAACTTTCCTCTATCAAGACCGATTAGAGATTATCTATTTATCTTATTGACTGTGAATCAATAGAATAGTAAACAAATGATTAAGAAAACAGATCATATGATAAAAAAAAGGATAGAAATAACTACTATACATTAGAATACAAAGTTCATACTATAGCATTTAATTACAAAAGCTCTATTTCATGTAGTAACAAGAAATAATGTTAGGCAAAAAGATGAAGAATTAACCTAGAATTTTACCTTCACTCACGACCGTCTTAACCCCTAGGCCACTAAAGTCATCGCTTAGGATCCCATATTTTTGGAAGCCCCCATTTTTTATAAAAACAATTACTTATATATGCTTTTTTTAACAAAAAAATTATATGTACTACGAGTGCTATGATTTCTACTAAGGAAATTGCATATGAGATGAATATAAACCTGAATTTCGTAAGAAATATTTTGATGAAAATAGGGATAGAGAAAGCACTAAATATATGTAGAGTAGATCAAACTATTTTTTCACTTCAAAATACATTTGAACCAATTGAAGCATATAAAAGTATTTTTGATTTCTTATTTAGTGGTAAAATATTGAGATCACTAGATGATGAGAATTTTAAAAAAATATTGTCTTAATCTTGAACTTTCTTTAACACATAATAGTTATTTTGATATTGATGGTTTATATTTATTTTTTGAATTAAAAGTGTTAAGAGAAATAATACAAGTAAAAGATAATGATCTAGCGAAAATACTCAATCAAATAAAAAGACTTGGTTCTTTTCCAAATACACATATTACTTATAGGATAATGTTAACAGTTCATGTAATCGTTGCCTCAGCCAATTTTTTTTTTTCGAAATTAAAATTGATTTATATCTTCTTTAAGATCAACAATGTCTCAAGAAAGATTGAATGAATTAGCTATGTTATCATTTGAAAAGGAATAATTAAAACAAATTGATTATAAAAGAGGTATTTAATGACTTCGCATCTATAATAGCTAGAAAAATAGATTTAAATAAAAGTATATATGATAAAAAATAAAATAAAATATTAAAATCCATCTTTTAAATTTTGCTTTAGGCCCCAGTATTGTTGAGTCTGCCCTGCCTTCACTCTTGCTTTGTGTTTCCATAATATTTGTCTCCCTCTAAAAATGACTAAATATGGGTATACATAATATTTAAAACACCTGAAAGGTCCCACTAAATCATAACAGTAAACATTGAAAAAAAAATCTTAACTAAAAGGTGGTAAATATACCCAATATCACTAGTCCACATTTAATTAACCTTTGTTGTCATCAAACAACTAACTAGACACTTAACGCATATCACCCACTTAAATACGCAAATATAATAGAATTACTCCTATTTAGATAATCAAAACACTTTAAACATAAGGTCATTTTGCAGAGGGTATAAGAATAATACTAAATAGAGTATATTAGTAATGCTTGCATTTATAATGCGTGTAATAGTAATGCTTACATTAAATAAACATAGAGTATTTCTTATGCATTGTTTGGTTTGATGTATTAAAAATAACATGCATTGCATAAAAATATTTATTTACAAAGATATCATTCACAATTATGGTGGAAAAATGTAAAAAAAAAACTTTTGAGGGGTAATGGGGTCTTTAACCATGCTAATACCTAGAAATCCATGGTATTAGTAATACACTCCTTAACATACAATAAAGTATATAACTAATGCAAGTATTATTTATACATAGCATGAAAAAATACACCAAACAAAATATTACTAATACATAGAGTTAATGTATGCATTATTTTGACTAATACACTCTACCAAACTACATAAACTATAGAATCAACTCACAAACATAATATAACAGGCAAATACAATCATATTATAAAGAAGAAATAAATCACGAAATTTACATCATCTACATATGTGGCTTCCCAATTTCAACTTTTTTCTTAAGCTTCCCCTTATATTTCCCCTTTTCTTTAAGCATTCGCCTTATTTTTCTCACATAGTTAGTAACGAACAATTTTTCTATATTCTTTAATATATTTTTTTTTTCAAATTTTCAACCCTTTTCTTCTTTCTTTTTGCTTTTTTGTTCACCTTACTATATATCAACAAAATTTTAAAAAAAAACACTTAAATTTCTAATCATGGGCACCAATTGACTTTCTTTATTTTTATTCATCCCAATTCCAATTGTTTCCCCTTCCTTTTTCCTTTACTTCTAAGTTTTCAACTTTAAAATGCACTAGGAATGTCGAGATCAAATTAATGCAAAGTTAATCAACAAATATAAAAATAAAAAAAAAACTAATTTAAGCGACTAATAGTGAAATAGGCTAAAAGGCTCAAAGGGGGTAACTAAGAATAAATGTTAGGGTAAATCGTAAACAAATATTTTGTCAAAAATTGGCTTAACAAAGAAATGCCTAAATCATATCTTGCGAATCAAAACTTTGTTTCACTTAATTCTATACACACCAGACAAGTTCTAGACATCTCATGAGATAAACAATAATAAATTCATAGCATTTTCATGGC
>JAJOOB010034291.1:0-12187 GCA_029582485.1 Solanum tarapatanum
CCTTCAATTATTCACAATTTATTTTTATTTTCTTAGGTTTGATTAATTCTAGATGAGTAAAAGTTAAGGTTGAATTGGAAAATAAATTAATTTGTTTTTCATAATAAAATTTGGAGGGTCCTATGAAAATAACGTTTCTATTTTTATAACGGAGGAATGAGGTCTGCATATACTTTATGTTATTAATATTTATAATTTAAATTTAGCTCAAAATTATACAAGAAAAAAATAAATCATATAAAAATTACCAAGTGAAAGAAAACATTTATTTTTTTTTTCTTGATATTCTAAGGTCAGCATTGTATAGGATTAGAGTCAACAAAATACATATTTATTTATTATTTCAAAAGTAGTAATGTGCATTTTTCTTATCGACCCTTTTGTATCGATGACAATCCCAAATATAGACATCACAAATTTGCACTTCTTCTTCTTTTTTTTTTTTAACAACTCGTCTTATTATAATTTTTTCTTGAATTCTCAAAAACAAAATAATTTATGTTATTTTGTCTTCTTAATAATTCAAGCAGGATAAACAATCTCAGATTTCATCTTGAAAGTCATTTGACCATGAGTTAACAACTTAGAATCAAGTATATATTCTAATTCAACTTGAATTCGATATTATAAGTCATATCATTTCTATTTTATTGGAGAAAATTGATTTTTGAGGAGAAAGAGGATAATTAGGAGAAATCTAAATTTAAAATACTTTTGGGAAAAAGCAAAAATAAAAATTAAACTAAAGAATAAGTTTGGTATCTCTAACAACTAGTGAAAACAACACATCGTGTAGCAAGCCACAAGTCACACATGCTGGTTTGAGAAGCTACATAAAATTACTCACCCGTTTCAAATTATTTATTGTATTTATTTTTTTACGTCTCAGAAGATTAAAAGTTTAAATAGAAATAGCTATTGACTATCTTTAATCTTATTATGTCTTAAAATATTATTATTTTTATTCAATATTTATTCTATTAAGATATTTAAATTGTAATCTTCTAAAATAATTTATACCAAAAATATTTGAGATAACTTTTTTTTAAAAATTTACGATAAATAATTTAATATGGAGAGAGTTGATACGTCCAAACTTACACTCCAAATAAGAAGTGTAAACGGTCGTTGTCAATTTACAGAACTCAACTAGAGTTGAGGTCGATCCCACAGAAAATTTCTTTACAGATAAAGTTTCACTGTCGCATTTACTCAATTGTCGTTATTATTTCCTAAACAAATAACACAGAAAGTAAATTGGGTTGATTGAAATGTATTTTACCACCAACACTTGCAGTCAAAACTTAGATACACAATTCACAGGCAATCATGTTGTAAGTTGATTCAGTTAATTTAAAGAAATCAAGTTTTGTGTTCACTATGACATCAATTATAATGCTCTCCCGAAATGTGAGTGTCAGATAAGTCAATGTTTACAGAATCTTTGCAAGTTGAATTAATCTAACGCTTCTCAGCCTAATCAAATAATATTCACTCTAATTCTCCCGAACTTAAAGTGTTATCAATATTGGACTTCGCTTAATTTGATATGGTATTAAAGATCTCTTCTCTCGAACTCCAACTATAACTCCAATGCATTAACTTAGTTTAGCTTTTTCCTAACTGGTGCTTTTCTCTCGAACAAACACTAGATACAGGTCTGTCTAAAGCGTTCACTCAATAGACTGAAATGATAATGAAAGTTGTAAACTGTAGGTTGTAAACAAAGACTACCTTTTACTCGTTTTACGAAATCGCAACTAGAATATCGTCATAGATCCCACACACCCAGCCGTGGTGTTTAGCCACTCATGTTTTCAAGTAAAGAATCAGTACTGGATAATGAAAACATGTTAAGAAATACTTACAAAAATAATTAATAAATCAACAACCACTTGATAATCTGATAATCGAAATCCAAACTTCAAACTGATCAGAATAATTTGAATCCAAAATCTAAAGCTAAGAATAATATTGTGTTCTTAGTAAAACATAAGATAATGAATAATCCTCCAAAAATGACCTAAAGTAGTTCAAAAATAGAATGTTAAAAGTGAGTCCTAATCGAACTAGGACTAAATTGTCGAGCACTTTCACGATTACTACCACGACCCGTCAAAGGCTTCACGGTCCGTGAAGCCTTCCGTAGTCTTCCCTTGGACTTCCCAAAGTTTGGGTCTTCAATGATACTCACTGGAACAAGGACTACGAACTGCACCACAGTCCGTAGCAAGGGCCACGGCCCGTGATGGTGTCTGTGGTCTTCACTTGGATTCCAACATTCTGTCAACTTTCTTTCTTTCACACTGGTTCAACTCCACGGTAGGTACCATGGTCCTTGGTAAGAGCTACGGCCCGTGGGACCTTCCGTGGTTGTCACTTGTTATTACTCATTTTCATCTTCTCAAGGCCAACACTGCTTCACTTTCACGAGCTCAACCACAGACCGTGATGAAAGTCACGGTTCATGAAGTTGACCGTGAACTTTACTTCAGCCATCATCATTTTACAGCTTCTTTTCCATTTTCTATACCAACCAGACCTTTACCTACACATTCAACAAACCTATCAAATAGTACAAAATTTCACTTAATTCTAGTGTTAGTTCATAGTTCTTAAGCGTCAAATGTGCCACGATTTCACGACACATCAAGAGTACATTGAATCTTATTTCTTTGGTCAAATAATTATTTGATTAATTATAAATTAGTTGAAATTGAAAATTACGATTACACTCTTCAATTTGCATGAACTGAAAATTTATATTCGAAAATTCAAAAATTGACACTTTTTTAAATGCTATTTTTTTTGTAAATATACTCATATTTTTTAAAGAAAAAAAATAATCTTGTATTTAATAGGTGAACTTTCGCATATAGCCACTCAAAAATAGCCTAACTACACTCCATAGCTATACTTTGCTAATTACAATTCATAGTTATAAGTTATAGGGATGAGAGTGGCGAGCGAGATTGGGAGAGGGAAGAGAGAGGTGAATTGTATATGTATATCGGTTAGATAATTGTATCTATGTAGCTGGTATACATATGTATTTGTATTCTGGCGAGTGAGATTGGGGGAGGGAGGAAAGAGGCGAGCGAGAATGGAAGAGGAAGGAGAGAGGCGAGCGAGAGAGGGCAATAATTTGTATAATTCACATCTCGTTTGTATAATTCGCGGGTATGTTTGTATAATTCGCATGTTTTTTGTATAATTTAGTAATATAAAGTCTGTGATTTCCTCTTCATCCTCTCTATTAACTGCTTTCTCTCGTACTCCAGTTTCAGTTTCCGTGGTAGCCACAGGTGGAGAGGTACTTGTGTCGCTCTGAGAACCGCTTTCAGATTCAGCACTACCCCTCGCGCCATCCGCAGATTGGCTGCCAGCATCAGCATCAAATTTACTTCCTGAGGTTTCCCCGTTATCAAAACTACTACTTCCCTCTTCAGCTTGAGAAGGAGAGTCCTGGAGAATAGCTCTCCTAGCCAATGATCTAGTAGCCCGAGGCGAGTGATCTTCAGATGTAACATTTATTTGCACCTCAAACCCACTCGCTTCGGAGTCATCATGACCCTCTGATTGTGAAGCGGTGACGGGGGCTTGTTTGTTAGCATTTTTTCTTTTGGGACCCATTGTACCTGAGAAGCAAAACATCAATTTAGTACATTCATCAATAAAACGACAAACTAGCGGGTACTCAAACTTCCCCTGTGCAATATCATCGTGACGCCTTGCCTTAAGAATGTCGTCACCCAATCTATCATCGGGAAGAGACACAGAACCAACAATGAACAAAAATTGAATACAGAAAAAAAATTAAAATTGTACAACTAAAGTAGACTGGATGAGAACTTGTACGGGCCGTGGTATACACCACGGACCGTGAAAGCAATCGTGGGTTTGGGACAGAATCAGTGTGTAAGATGGACTGTGGGCCTTTTTACCAAGGGATGTTCACGGACTGCTTCACGGTTCATGGAGTGCACCACAGTTTATGATACTGCCTGTGAACTTTAACTGACGGCTGACTTGAGTTCAAGCGTGGTCTACGACAACTTGCACGACCCGTGATGTCTTCCACGGTCCGTACAACCTGTCGTAGTCTTACACTTGGGGAAATATGTCAGTCACCTTCTTCCCAACCTCGAATTTTAGCACTTAACCACCATTTTTACACAAATTCAAACCCTTTCTATAACTGAAACTTTACTCTAGTTCTTACTTAACTAAATTACTTAACCTAACGTCCACCCCCTACTAACATACTCAACCCTCTTTCATAGACTAACACACAAGAATAACGAAAACTTCCCAAATTGACTGACCAACTTGTAATTTATCACAAATCACAAGTAACTCGTCACATACTTATACTAAACTCGACTAAATCAAAGTAACTCAACACATTGTCATACAAGATCAACCTTAAAACAAGTGACGAAAGAACTTACTTGGAGTTCAGAAATAAATTTCGCGCAGAAGGATGAATCAGTGATTGCTATTCGAGGTACTTGACAACTTAGGATTAGGGCTTAGAATCGTTGATGATTTTAGGAATTATGGATGATGGGGACGGTTTTAAACCTCTTAAGAACCGTTATGGAAGAGAAGAAGCAGAAAAAACCCTGACCTTTTGTGCTTTAGGAATTTTATAAACCATTCTTTTAATTTTGATGCCATCGCGGGTTGGGTCGAGTATTTGTAGGACTGGGTTGTGGACGACGGACCGTGAAAGTGCCCGTGAAGGTCACCACGGTCCGTGTAGTGGTCCGTTGAACTGACTTCGGGAGCAACATACTTACCTGTGATTCACGAGAGGCTAGACGGTCTGTACAAAACATGACGGACCGTGAAACCCTTCGTGAACCTTTTTCTTGCAACTTCCAGTAGCTCCTTTAGGTTGATGCTAAAATTGACGGATCATGAGCGTGCCCGTGAAGGGCACCATGTTCCATGAGACTGCCTGTGAAAGACAGTCTGCACCCAATTCCTGCACTTGATAACCCATTCTCTCACGCACACATCAACACACAGTGACTCTAAAAAAAACACAAAGAGAAATAGGAAAACGAAAAGTACCTACTACAATTACATCTTGGGTTGCCTCCCAAGCAGTGCACAATTTAACATCGCGGCACGACGCAGGTTACTTGATTACTCAGACTTCATCAAGTTTGCATTCCTCGACAATCTTTACATCATTAGGGACACCCAAATATGCCTTGATTCTCTGACCATTAGCTTTGAACCTCTAGCATTTTTCATTCTCTAGCTCAATAGCACCAGATTGAAATACCTGTGTGACCTTAAAAGGTCCAGACCATTTAGACCTCAGTTTTCCTGGAAACAGACGCAGTCTGGAGTTGAAGAGTAATACCAAATCACCAGGAGTGAAGTTTCTTTTTTGAATATGATTGTCATGATATAGCTTCATCCTCTCCTTATACAGTGCAGACCTCTCATAGGCCCTCAGACGGACTTCATCCATCTTATTGATCTGATCCAACCTCAAATTTGCAGTTTTGTTCCAATTTAGGTTCTGCTTCTTCAACGCCCAGAGTGTTATATGTTCAAGCTCAACTGGAAAATGACATGCCTTTCCAAACACCAGTTGGTATGGAGACATACCAATATGTGTCTTGAAAGCTGTCCGATATGCCCATAGAGCATCATCCAGCTTCCTTGCCCAATCTGTCCTGTTGGCATTAACTGTTTTGGCTAAGATTGCTTTAATCTCTCTGTTAGAAACCTCCACTTGTCCACTGGTTTGTGGGTGATAAAATGTTGCCATCTTGTGTTGTTTTACCCCATACTTGGTCAGAAGCGTGTTGAACACCTTGTTGCAGAAGTGAGAACCACCATCACTGATAATGGCTCTGGGTGTTCCAAACCTTGAGAAGATATTCTTTTTCAAAAAACCAGCAATACTCCTTCCATCGTTTTCAGGTAACGCAACAGCTTCAACCCATTTAGACACATAGTCAATCGCAACCAGTATGTATTTTTGACCATATGAGCTCACAAAGGGGTCCATGAAATCAATACCCCACACATCAAATAATTCCACCTACAAAATATGTGTCATGGGTAACTCATGGTGCCGAGAGATGGCTCTTTGCCGCTGGCACACATCACAGCTCCTAACTATGTCAATTGCATCTTGATAAATTGTGGGCCAGTAGTATCCGCACTGAAGTGTCTTGTGGGCTATTCGAGCACCACCATGATGACCACTAACTAGAGATGAGTGACAGGCTTTCAAACTGTGCAACATTTCGGCTTTCGGAACACATCGCCTAATTATATTGTCAGCACACACCCTGTACAGATATGGTTCATCCCAAAAGCACTTGCCTACATCATGCAAGAACCTTTTCCTTTGCTGATATGTTAGCCCCTCAGGCATTAAATCACGAACCAGAAAATTAGCATAGTCAGTAAACCAAGGAATAAGGTCAAGAGTAGCAGCTAATACCTGCTCATCCGGGAATGTGTCATCTATCTCGAGCTCAAGTTCTTCCTTCTTTGCAGGTTCTAACCTAGACAGGTGATCAACTACCTAGTTCTCACAACCTCTCTTGTCTTTCACTTCGAAGTCAAACTCTTGGAAAATCAATACCCATCGGATCAGCCTAGGCTTGGCATCTTTCTTTTCCATGAGATATCTCAAGGCAACATGGTTTGTGTGAACTATCACCTTAGTACCCAGCAGATAAGCTCTGAACTTTTCAAAAGCATACACTACAGCCAATAGTTCCTGCTCAGTGACTGTGTATTTCGCTGTGCCCATTTAGCGACTTACTAGCATAGTAAATTGGATGGAACATCTTGTTGAGCTTCTGTCCCAACACAACTCCTAAACCAGTTCCACTAGCATCACACATCACCTCAAACGACTCTGCCCAGTCTGGACCAATAATCACTGGTGCTGAAATTAGCTTTTCTTTCAGGCACTCAAAAGCTTTAAGGCATGCTCCATCAAAGACAAATTTCACATCCTTCTCTTAAAGCTTGCACATGGGGTGTGCAATTTTGGAGAAGTCTTTGATGAAACGCCTATAGAATCCGGCGTGTCCTAGAAAGCTTCGAACACCCTTCATACAGATTGGCGGAGGTAATTTTTCAATCACCTCAATCTTAGCCTTGTCGACCTCAATTCCTTTCTGTGACACCTTGTGTCCAAGAAGTATACCATTTTTTTTACCATGAAGTGACACTTCTCCCAATTTAGCACTAAGTTGGCTTTCTCACATCTCTGTAAAACCCTACTAAGATTTAACAAACAGTCATCAAACGTATCGCCTACTACAGAGAAGTCGTCCATAAATACCTCTAGAGTGTCCTCAAACATGTCTGAAAAGATGGACATCATACACCTTTGGAATGTGGCTGGTGCATTACATAGTCCAAATAGCAAGCGTTTAAACACAAAGGTGCCATAAGGACATATGAAGGTGGTCTTTTCCTGATCTTCAGGTGCAATTGATATCTGGTTGTAGCCAGAGTATCCATCTAAGAAACAGTACCATCCTTTACCTGCCAACTTGTCAAACATCTGGTCCATGAAAGGCATGGGGAAATGATCTCTCAAAGTCCACTTGTTTAGCTTCTTGTTGTCCATGCACACTCGCCATCCAGTGACTGGTCTTTGCGGGACTAATTCACTATTGGCATTTGCCACCATAGTCATACCTCCATTTTTAGGCACACATTACACTGGACTGACCCAGTGGCTATCAGAGATAGGGTAGACCACCCCAACATCTAACCATTTGATTATTTCTTTCTTAACCACCTCTTGCATAGGTGGGTTCAACCTCCGTTGGTGTTCAATACTCGGGTTGCAGTCTTCCTCAAGCTGAATCTTATGCGTGCAAATACCTGGAGGTATCCCAATTATATCAGCAATGGTCCAGCCAATGGCTCTTTTGTATCCTTTTACCACCTTGATCACCTCTTGTACCTGCTCTTCATTCAAATCTGCAGCCAATATCACCGGTAAAGTGTTATTAGTACCCAAGAATACATACCTGAGGTGAGTGGGTAACTGTTTCAGCTCCAACACCGGTGGCTCCTCAATGGATGGTTTCGCTGGAGGGATTGGCCTATTTTTCAAGTCCAACTCCAATTTCTTTGGAGAATACGAATGTGCTCCCATACCCTGCAAGGCATTCACGGTCTCTACATAGTCAGACCGGAAGTCAGCATCAATGTTCATCAGTACTGCTGTTAATGTTTCAACGACCATTCTCTCTTCTATGGGTACTCTCATGTCTTCATCAGTGACCATCTCTATTGTAGATATCACATTCATATCTCGTGGTTTTTTCATTAACCTGCAAATATTGAACCTAACCTCATCTGTGTTGAGTCTGAACTTTAACTTTCCTCTCTCAACATCCACTAAAGCTCTTCCCGTGGTAAAAAAGGGTCTTCCCAAGATGATGGGAACCTCAGAATTCACTTCGCAATCCAGAATCACGAAATCAACTGGAAAGATTTGATACGTCCAAACTTACACTCCAAATAAGAAGTGTAAACGGTCGTTGTCAATTTACAGAACTCAACTAGAGTTGAGGTCGATCCCACAGAAAATTTCTTTACAGATAAAGTTTCACTGTCGCATTTACTCAATTGTCGTTATTATTTCCTAAACAAATAACACGGAAAGTAAATTGGGTTGATTGAAATGTATTTTACCACCAACACTTGCAGTCAAAACTTAGATACACAATTCACAGGCAATCATGTTGTAAGTTGATTCAGTTAATTTAAAGAAATCAAGTTTTGTGTTCACTATGACATCAATTATAATGCTCTCCCGAAATGTGAGTGTCAGATAAGTCAATGTTTACAGAATCTTTGCGAGTTGAATTAATCTAACGCTTCTCAGCCTAATCAGATAATATTCACTCTAATTCTCTTGAACTTAAAGTGTTATCAATATTGGGCTTCGCTTAATTTAATATGGTGTTAAAGATCAACTAGAATAACGTCATAGATTCCGCACACCCAGCTGTAGTATTTAGCCACTCATGTTTTCAAGTAAAGAATCAATACTGGACACCGAAAACATGTTAAGAAATACTTACGAAAATAATTAGTAAATCAACAACCACTTGATAATCTGATAATCGAAATCCAAACTTCAAACTGATCAGAATAATTTGAATCCAAAATCTAAAGCTAAGAATAATACTGTGTTCTTAGTCGTAAAACGTAAGACAATGAATAATCCTCCAAAAACAACCTAAAGTAGTTCAAAAATAGAATGTTAAAAGTGAGTCCTAATTGAACTAGGACTGAATTATCGAGCACTTTCACGATTACTACCACGACCCGTCAAAGGCTTCACGGTCCGTGAAGCCTTCCGTGGTCTTCCCTTTCCCAAAGTTTGGGTCTTCAATGATACTCACTGGAACAAGGACTACGAACTACACCACGGTCTGTAGCGAGGGCCACGGCCCATGATGGTGTTCGTGGTCTTCACTTGGATTCCAACATTCTGCCAACTTTCTTTCTTTCACACTGGTTCAACTCCACGGTAGGTACCACAGTCCGTGGTAAGAGCTACGGCCCGTGGAAACTTCCGTGGTTGTCACTTGTTATTACTCATCTTCATCTTCTCAAGGCCAACACTGCTTCACTTTCACGAGCTCAACCACAGACCGTGATGAAAGTCACGGTCCATGAAGTTGACCGTGAACTTTACTTCAGTCATCATCATTTTGTAGCTTCTTTTTCATTTTCTATACCAACCAGACGTTTGCCTACACATTCAACAAATCTATCAAATAGTACAAAATTTCACTTAATTCCAGTGTTAGTTCATAGTTCTTAAGCGTCAAATGTGCCACGATTTCATGGCACATCAAGAGTACATTTGAATCTTATTTCTTTGGTCAAATAATTATTTAATTAATTATAAATTAGTTGAAATTGAAAATTACGATTACACTTTTCAATTTGCATGAACTGAAAATTTCTATTGGAAAATTCAAAAATTGACACTTTTTTAAATGCTATTTTTTTTTTGTAAATATACTCATATTTTTTAAAGAAAAATAATAATCTTTTATTTAATAGGTGAATTTTCACATATAGCCAATCAAAAATAGCCTAATTAAACTCCATAGCTATACTTTGCTAATTACAATTCATAGCTATAAGTTATAGGGAGGAGAGTGGCGAGCGAGATTGGGAGAGGGAGGAGAGAGGCGAGCGAGAGAGGTGAATTGTATATGTATATCGGTTAGATAATTGTATCTATGTAACTGGTATACATATGTATTTGTATTCTGGCGAGCGAGATTGGGGGAGGGAGGAAAGAGGCGAGCGAGATTGGAAGAGGAAGGAGAGAGGCGAGCGAGAGAGGGAAATAATTTGTATAATTCACATCTCGTTTGTATAATTCGCGTGTTTTTGTATAATTGAGTAATATAAAGTCTGGAATTATACAAATATGATAAAACTCGAAATAATGAATTGATACAAACATAAGCATATGAACTTTAAAGAGTTATACAAATTATATTATACAAAATTCGAAAATTACATGTTTATACAAACTTTAAAAGGTTATACACAAAAGGTCTGAATGTATATTGTATAAACCTACAAAACCAAAGCAAATCATCGTCATATACAAATACAAACCATTGTATACAAACACAAATCAAACGAAAGAATTGTTAGTTGCGAATTATACAAATGTGTCGAATTATACAAACATGACTAATTATACAAATTCGAAGTCAGCCCACATAATTAATGATTAATTTTAGTCGCGAGTGATAATTATAACAAACTATAACTATTATGACTAATTAAGTAATATAAATTTGCTTAACTGCGTGCAATTTTCCCTATTTAATATTGTGTTTAAATGGTCTGGTCTTCTAGGCCCAGTGGGTACTGGATACATGCTGATTTATACCAAAATAAAGTCCTTTAAGTCATTATTTAATTATTATTTTTTTAAATTGTGTAAAAATAATCTAACTTTTACTTATAGAAGTTTTGTTGGTTCAATTAAATTCATTGCTTCAGGTTTAAAATTATAACACGTGTGAAAAAAAAAGTGATAAATATACAAATAAGAAAATCAAACTTATCATAAACATTTCTCAGTAATTCTGAATCCTGAATACATCAAGTCATAATGATGAGAGAAATATAAAATTCTAAATTCCCTTAACATAAGAGAAATACACAATCAATCACAAGTGTAACATTTTTGAATTTCTTAAATCCCCTTATCAGAATTTCTCACTATACTGTTGTTGTTAATGATGTTGAGGATCAGGTCCTCCAGGAGCCAGTCTATCTTCATCCACCAATGCCCTCTTATTATTAAATTGCATATTCTTCATCTTCCTTCCCAAATCAAAAATTATTTCATGTAAAATATGTTGGCTATCTACCTTTCTCCTTGTGCTTTCTACCCCTCCATAGCTAGTTGCTATTGAATTATTTGCCTTTGCAAATAATAATAATAATAGAAGGAATACTAAGCTCAATATGGAGTTTGAGTTGTCCATAAATGGATGATAGGAAAATATAAAATTCAAGAATTATGAGAGGAAAAAGAGATTATTGTAAGCTAAATAATCATCATGCAAGTATATATATGTAAGGGGGGGAAGTGTCAATAGTGAAAACCTTTTTAATCATGTGCATATAGAAAGAGCTTTTTGATATCTAGTTTTTAATTCCTAGTAATCATATTGGAGCCCGACTAAATTTGGATTTGCACCAGAAAGTCTAACATCGGAGGTAAGTACTCCCTAACAAAGGTGATTAGGTACCAAATGAATAGTTTTTAATTCCTAGTACTCATATTGGAGCCCGACTAAATTTGGATTTGCACTAGAAAGTCTAACATCAGAGGTAAGTACTCCCTAACAAAGGTGATTAGGTACCAAATGAAATTTGAACCCAAGACTTCTTGATTAAGGATGAAAAAGTCTTGCTAATACTCTATCACAATCGTTGTTGGTTTTGTTTTTGATATTTAATTTAATTGATTACATGTTAAGTCCATTAACCATGAACTTACATCATCCACATGTTACTTGTCCCTCCTAATCTTAACCTTTTGCCTCCTTAATCCATTATGACTAGTCATCTTGTAAGATAAGTTACTATATATGTATCTTGGATAGTTTTGAACGTAAGTTTTATGGTA
>JAJOOB010034294.1:0-10660 GCA_029582485.1 Solanum tarapatanum
GATGACTTCGGCTAAACCTAAATAAGACGAATTAGTATAATTAACTAACGAGTTTCTTAATCTTAACGAAATAAAATAATTAATTTACATATAAACCAAATGACTTTGAATTATAACTATAATTTAACTAAACTAATTTAATAGATTATTTCATTAAAATAAAATCCTTTTGAGATAATTTTTGAATATTCATAAAATATACTAATTATACATATTTATATAAAACACATATATTATTTAAAAATTATAAAAATGATACAACTATTCAAAATAACTTGAAAACTATATTTTTTCAAAATTTTATAAAACTAATTATTTTAAATCGTTTGCAATTGAAGAAACTCGTTGGTTAATATACATGGTGGAGGTTAAAAATTGGGCGTCAACACTTATTATGGAGAAGAATGTTCATTATGTATAGTGGTACCATGCTATGATGCCTCTATACTCTGGCAAAGTATATTGGGTCCTTTTCGATGGGGAGGTACATCAAACTCCATGTCTAGCTCACATGGTTATATGTCGGTTATCGGTCTCTCTCACACATTTATGTTATGATTATGAATTTCAAGAATATTGCATGATCATGTATTATGTTTTTTTTAGTATCAGAGTATGAATTTTCATATTATAATTACTTGGTCATCGCATTATCATGTTATTATGTTATGTTTATGCATTTACTACTAACCACATACTTTTTTACTCATATTGTTTCATAATATTGGTTCTGATGCATCTCATCAAGCGCATAGTTAGTACAAACTCCTATCAGCCTAGCACTATTTTGGTAAGTCCTCATGTTTCGGGGACATACCACTTATAAGTTCTTATGTTCATTTAGACTTTACTTTCAGTTTAGGATGTTCAAGTGAGTTAGGTATTGCCCTAGCTACTCACTTATCATAGAGGCTATTTTAGACATTAGTATTTCCGCATATGTGTCTTTGTACTTTGATTTCTATATTATGTTGAGATTGTTATTTGCGACTTAATTCTGCTTTTCATGTAATTTTAGTTATGTATATTATCATAGTGTCTTGCTATGCCAATTGTCATGTGATAACTTGGGGTCTCTTGGGACTCTAGGCATTATGTCACGTCTAGGGTTTAGTATTGGAATGTGACAAACTTGGTATTTATAGTATCCGGTTCAAGTGACTTAGGGTGTCTCAAACTCACGTTAAGTAGAATCTTATTCGTGGGTGTGAAGCACACCACATTTTTGAATGAGAAGCTATAAGACGTTTAAGAAAACTTCACTTCTTTCATAACTCTTAGCCGTGTGATAGAATTGAACTCTATAAGACTTCCTTCTAATTCATGTTCTATGTGTTATCAGAGCTATGCTTCCAAGAAGAGATCATTTGAGAAGAGATTTGAATGTGAAACCAGAAGCACCACAAGCTCTGGTTGATCCTTTGGCGAGTAGGTCACTCATTGTGGAATTTGGGGCTACTTTTCAAGTGCCAAGCCATGACTGCTCAAGACAACCGTGTGGTTGTAGCTCCCGCGAACCCAAATGTAGGTATGATGGGGACTAGAGTATGAGACTTCACTTGGATGAATCCTAAAAAATTCCATGATTCAAAGGTGGACGAGGATCCATAAGAGTTTGTTGAGGGAATTCAAAAGATCATCGAGATCATGGGTGTCACTTTGATTGAGAGTGTCGACTTGTATACTTACCAATTAAAAGGTGTTTCCCAAATTTGGTTAAAATAATTAAGGGAAGAAAGGGCTATTAATGTGGGTCAATTGGATTGGGAAAAGAATAACGGAGCTTTTCTAGATAGATTATACCCTCTCAATATAAGAGGGACAGAGGTTCAAGAATTCATCAACGTCAAGCAAGGGAATATGAGTGTGAAACAATATGCCTTGAAATCCACTCAACTCTCCAAATATACTTCGACTATGGTGGCTGATTCTAGATCTCGAATGAGCAAGTTTGTTTCCTATGTTTCGAAGATGGTGGGGAAATAGTGTAGAACAACCATGTTGATTAAAGAAATGGATATTTCTAGGTTGATGACTCATGCCCAACAAATTGAGAAAGAGAAGCTTAAAAAGAGTGTTAAGGAGACTAAGAGGGCTTGGACTGATAGTGGTGACTACTCTCATCAGAGATCTAATGATGATGGTCGTTCTCCATTTAGATTGAGGTATTCAGTGCTAGCTCCATCTTCTACTAGTGCTTTGGTGAAAAAGTCCAACAAAGATATGATGCCCAACCCTAAGCCATATGGTAATGCTTTCAGGGACGTCCTTTAGCCACATATAAAAAATGTGAGAAGAGCCATCCGAGAAAGTGTTTGACTAGTATTGGTAAATCATTTGTATGTGGTAAGACAGGTCATAGATTGAGGGATTTCCCTTTGGTTCCTAATAAGGGTGGAGATGGTTATCGACATACTCAGCCTAACACTTTTTCAGTACTCCCGAATCAGTAGGGTACTTCATCTAGCTCTGGTGGCGTACATCATTAGAACAAGTTTTATGTTCTTCATACTTGATAGGACAAGAGGTTTCCCATGATATGGTCATTAGTATGTTACAAGTCTTTCAATTTGATGTTTATGCCTTGTTAGATCCAAGAGCCACACTTTTCTTCATGACTCATTATGTTACCATGAAATTAGATGTCAGTCTCGAAATCCTATGAGAACCCTTCTCAGTCTCTACTCCAGTTGGTGATTCAGTTTTTGTTAAATGGGTTTTTAGAAATTGACCGGTCTCATATTTTTAGAAAATCACCATAGTTGATCTAGTAGAATTAGATATGCTTGATTTAGATGTTATTCTTGGTATGATCGGCTTCATGCTTGTTATACCTATATTTACTATAGAACCAAAGTTGTTAAATTCTAGTTTCCAGATGAACTAGTCATAGAGTGGAAGGGTAGCAATTCAACGTCTATAGGTCAGTTTATCTCGTGCCTTAAGGCCATAAAGATTATTTCTAAGGGTTGTATCTATCATCTAGTTTGGGTTAGGAATACAAATTCTGAAGCCCCTACTCTTGAGTCAATTCCTGTTATGAATGAGTTTCTGAAAGTATTTTCGGATGACCTTCCTAGAGTTTCCCCGAAAGGGAAATCAACTTTGGAATTGACCTTCTTTTAGATACCCAGCCTATATTCATTCCTCCGTATAGAATGGCTCTAGATGAGATTAAGGAGTTGAAAAATTAGTTAAAGGACCTCTTAGATAAAGGTTTCATCTGACCAAGTATTTCTCTATGGGTGCACCAGTTCTCTTTGTTCATAAAAAAGACGATTCTCTCATAATGTGTATGGATTATCGACAATTGAACAAGATCACAATAAAAATAAGTATCCCATCCCAATGATTGATTACTTGTTCGATCAACTTTAAGATGCTAGTTTCTTCTCAAATATAGACCTCGAATCTGGTTATCATCAACTTAAAGTTAGAGAATGTGACATTATGAAAACACCCTTCAAGACACGTGTAACGCCTAAAAAATGGTGAATTAAATTAGAAAGGAAATTTGCAGAAATGGTTGCTGGTGCAATTGCTCTACGAACGACACTATGGCTTGTACAGTTCTCTATGGTCCGTAGAGCTTAGTCGTGAAAGTTTAGTTGAAAAAATTGGAGTATGACCAGATGAGGCTTCCACAAACCAACAAGATAGTCCATGGATGGTTCTACAGTCCGTAAGAGCGTGTCGTAGGAAAGAGTCCAGACTTCAAGAAATTTTGGAGGCCTGGGTCTACAGATGGTTGTACGGGTCCCTACAAGCCTATACAGTCCATGGGAAGTATTTGGGACTCGGAGGAAACTTGGACTTGGGTTATACAAGAGGGCCTACGACCCGTGAAAGGACCTATGATCCATAGACATGGGCTCATGGGCTGACTTCAGGAATTATAGTTTCCATTACTTGGTCACCAGATGACCACTACGGTCTGTAGAGACTTATACAGACCGTAGATGGGTTAATAGAATCTTTCCATCATTTTTAAGTTCAGGGTATTTAGGTCTTTTCCAACCCATTTAACACCTAAACTATGTCATTTCTAGCCTATATCTAAGTCTATAACTAATTTTACTCTTCTAAATCTCCCATTCCCTCTCATTTACTCACCCCCCCTAAACAAAATCCCTAAAGGTCTTCTCCTCCAAATTCTCTACAAGGATTTCAAGGAAAATTCTAGGATTCTTCAAGCTTAAAGCTCCCTTCTCCAATTCCAAGGCTTACATTCATCAAGGTATGTGGGAAGCTAATCAATGGATTCTCTTTCATTCATTGAGTCTCAAAGATTTCTCTTTTTCTCTTCTATAATTTAAACCAAATTCTAGGGTTTTGCATGCTTCTTAATGGGTTTAATTGTTTATGATAAATTCATTCTATTTGATCTTATTATGCACGATTTGATTCAAATTACATGTTTTCAATGAATTTCATATGAACCCATGTCATATGCCTATTTTATGATTATGAACTATGTTTTGAGATTATGCATATATAATGAAATTGAGGAATTTATGAATCAAGGATGCTTTAGATAAAATATTAATATGTTTTATGTAAAATGTTGTTTCAAAGTAAATATTTTCATGATGAAAGATGATCATGATTTAGATGCTTTTAGATAAGTGTTTTTATGAATATGTTATGCAATCATGATTTTGAAAGAGGTATTCTATGATATGAAGTTAATGACTAGATTGATATTACTAGATTCTTACCTTTCCAAGTATTATGGTTATGATATGATTTTTCCTATTTACGTTGGGAGTTTGCTTAGCACCGAGAGGACTTTTGAATGGAGGCTCCCCCGTTAGTAGTGGTCGGGTCTCTAGTAGCAATTCTGTTGTCCCACAACTATGTGCCCCCGTAAGACTTTATTCCGATTGGACATACCTAGTTGATCCACCTAAGATTAAGAACATGGTTCTTACCTTGGAAAGTAGGATAATCTCTTTTCGGTGTGGGAAAGACACCGGATTTCATGTTATAACTCATATGGTCTTTGTCGATTAACGACAAACATCCTACAAAAGATTATGGTTTTCTCAAAAGATTTTATGATTTCCTCAAAGATGGTGATTTAAGCTTATGTTATGATTTTCAAATGTTGCATTGACCTTACCTCATAATTTATGATTTTAGCTTATCAAGATTTGATATGTTTACTTGGTCATGTGTCATCATAAGACTTACCATGTTTCATGTTTATGTTTATGCATGTTCCCTGTATTTAGTATATTGAAATTACTAACGCATATATCTTTGTACCTATATTGTTTCATAATATATGGTCCAACGTTCCTCTATTCGGCCTAGACTAGTTGGATTGATCAGCTACTTACAAAGTTTTTGGTGAGTCCTCATGGTTCGAGGACCTTGCCACCACATATCTTTTGTTGCTTTCAGTTATTTCAGTTTTAGACTTATTTCATGAGCTAAGACTTGTCCTAGTCACATCTATGATGAGTAGAGACCTGTTGTTAGACCTAATATGATTTCACATTTACAGTCTTTGTACTTTGATTTTGGTATCATATTAGGTGGGGAAATATTGAGACATATTCCGCTTTATCTCTTTATTTCTATTATGTTTATCTTAGTGTCATGATTATGTCAAGTGAATTATTTAGGGTCTCTCGGTATCTTATTCTCCATGTCACATCTAGGGGTAGTTTGGGTCGTGACAACTCGATATGGTCACTATGAATTTTTGGTTATATTTTTGGACTAATAAATGCTACTGCAACTTCTATTGATTTGATGAAAAAGGTGTTCAATCAATATTTGGATATGTTCGTCATTGTGTTGATAGATGACATCTTGATCTATTCTTGGAGCAATGATAAGCATGCCGATCATTTGAGGATTGTCTTGCAAGTTCTCAAAGATCGTCTGGTGTTTGTTAAGTTTAGCAAGTGTGAATTTTGGTTGAGGCTTGTTGCATTCCTTGGCCAATAGTCTCAGGAGAAAGTATTCAAGTTGACCCTAAGAAGACTGAGTAGTTAAGAACTAGCCTAGACCTCTTTCTCCCTTAGATGTTAGGAGTTTCTTGGGTTTAGCCGGTTACTATAGATGGTTTGTGGAAGGATTTTCCTCCATTTCTTCTGCTTTGACTAACTGGACTCATATTAAAGTGAAATTGCAATGGTCCGAAACTTGTGACAAGAGTTTTCATGAGTTGAAGACTCGACTTACTCCAACCCAATATTGACTTTACCAGAAGGTTCAAATGGTTTTGTTGTGTATTGTGATGTTGTAAGGATTTCTCTTGGGTGTGTGTTGATGCAACATGGTAAGATATATGCTTCTAAGCAACTTAAGGTTTATGAGAAGAACTATTTGACTCATGATTTAAAGTTGGCAACGAGGTTTTTTGCCTTAAAGATATAAAGACACTATCTCTATGGTGTTCATGAGGATGTGTCCACTGATCATAAGAACCTTCAGTATGTGTTTAAACAAAATAATTTGAATCTTCACCAAAGAAGATTGCTTGACTTGTTGAAAGATTGTGACATGAGTGTCCTTTACCATTCGAGTAAGGCAAATGTGGTTGAGGATGGTCTTAGTAGATTGTACATGAATAGTGTTGCTCATATTGAGGATGATAAAAAACGAGTTGCTTCGTGATGTGCACAGATTAGCCCGTTTAGGAATTCGTTTGGGTGATAGAGGATGGTGGAGTTATTATTCAAATGGGTCAGAATCTTCTCTTGTGTCAGATGTTAAGCCAAAACAGGATAGTGATCCAACTTTAGTTGAGTTGAAGAAATCAGTTTCTGAAAAAGTTATTGAGGCTTTCTCCTAGGGGAGATGGTGTGTTTCATTATCAATGTCGTTTATGTGTTTCAAATGTTGATACGTTGAGGGAACAAATATTATCAAAAGCTCACAATTCTTGGTATTCGATTCACTCGGGAGCCACTAAGATATATCGTGATATATGGGAAGTCTATTGGTGGAATGAGATGAAGACAGATATTACAGAATTTGTGGCTAAGTGTTCAATTTGCCAATAAGTGAAAGTTGAACATTAGAAACCAAACGGTATGACTCAGGATATTAGCATTCCTACCTGGATGTTTGAAGATTTGAATATGGATTTCATTACAGGGTTACCTCACAGTCATCGACATCATGAATCTATTTGGGTAATTTTAGACCAAATGACTAAGTATGCGCATTTCTTCATATGAAAACCTCTTATTAAGTCAAGGACTATGCTAGACTCCATATTCGGGAGATGGTTAAGAAGCACAGTGTACCTTTATCCATTATTTTATATAGAGGTATTTAGTTCACCTCTCAGTTTGGGAGATTATTTCAGAAAGGTCTTTGTACTCAAGTTAAGCTTAACACAACTTTTCACCCCACCGATGGTTAGGTTGAACAGAGGCTAAAGTCGATATGATGTCCAAGTACCCCATTTCTTTCCCTTTGGTTCAGTTTCAATGTGAGATATTAGTTCTTCCTATGTGGTGATTGGATTAATGTATTTTAGTTATTCCCATGTTTCCGTATGCATGCATGTTCATGAAATCAGTCACTCCCTCAGTTTTAATGTATTTTACATTCATGCTAAGCTATTAGATTTATCCCTACTCTTTTCATGCTTAGTTACGTTGAATCTCATTCAAGCACAAATCTTTCCAAGAGGGAGATATTGTAACACTTAGAAAGTGCATAACTCAATTGGAAGTTGAAAAATTGTAGAAAACTAGTGTCATCTTTTGTTTTTTGGGGTTTCACAAGCCCCATGTATGTGTCATATAATAGTTTATGGCTCGTGGAAGCTAATCGTGGTTGACACTTAGAATTTCAGGATTTTGGTTCAGTGACTATGAGTGGGATTTACGACTTATGGATAGGCTCGTAGAGTTTAGTTTAGTAACTTCAAAAATGTTAAGCCTCAGGCCTCAATGTATGAGCCAATAGTACAACTCATAAATGGAACTACAAGTCGTAGTTGGGTCTCATGGAGGCAACATTCAGAATGTGTAATTTCAATACCTGGATTGTACGAGAGGGACCTATGGGTCGTGCAATGTTCTACGAGTCATAGAAAGGTGTTCATGGTTTGCCTTAAGAAACTTGGTGATTTTCAGTAATTAGGTTATATAACTTGATAATATGGGTCGTATATGAAAATACGGGTCGTACATAGTGGTTGTGGTTTAAAGTCCTGAAACCTAGACATTTCCTTTGGACTCATTCTACGATTGGTATCTACAACTCGTGAAAAGGACTACGAGTCATAGATGGTGGCCCATGGTTCATTCTTTAGAAAGTTGGGTTGAATGGATTGGGATCTACGAGTTGACAGTACGGTCCGTAGAAAGATGTACAAACTGTATTCATAGAAGCTATTCGACAGTTATTTCTCAGGGGTATTTGGTTATTTTCCAACTATTTTAATTCCTATACTACATTTTTAGGCCTATTTTGAAGAGTATAATTGACTCCTAGCTAAGATCCCTAACCTCCCCATTCACTCTCATTCTCTCAAATCCCAATACCCTCTTGCAAGTCTTCTCTCCCAATGCAATATCAAGGATTTCAAAGCTTCAAGTCTCCTTCTCCAATTCTCACCTAGGGTTTCTAGCAAGGTATGTGAGAACTTTATCAATGGGCCCTTCTTCACATATTGAGTTCCAAAGAAACTTTAATTTTCTTAATTTATGATTCTTACCAAATTCTAGGGTTTCATGGTTTCTAAGGGTTCTATTGAATTTCAATTTATTCTTCATGATTGATATTATTATGCACGATTTGATCATAATTCAATGTTTTTCAATGATGTTTTCTTGAACACATGCTATGCAAGTATTCTTATGATCATGATTACGTTATTTCAATATGCATGCATTATGTTATGAAGATTTCCATGAATCAAAGATGCTTTTAGATTAAGAATCAAATAGTTTATGTGATTATCATGATTTAGATGTTTTCGAATAAATTGTATCTCAAGATTATGTTATGTATTATGATTTTAAAGAGTCAGTCTTATGATTATCAGATTTTCCACGAATGATTCAGTATTATTAAATTCTTACGGCCTCTATGATTCTTATAATGCATGTTTTCTGTTAGGAGTAGTACTTAGCACTAAGTTGGACTAGTGACGATTACTCATGTCCCAAAACTACGTTACCCATAGGTTTATGGAGCTAATTGCTTATTATAGAGCAGAATGCTCATTATGTCCAGTGGTATCATGCATTTATACCCTGACAAGGTATATTGGGTCCTTTTCAATGGGGCAGTACATCAAACTCCATGTATGCTCACATGGTTATATGTCGTTTATTGGTCTCTCACACACATTTATGTTATGATTGACTTTCGAGAACATAACATCACCTTGTATTATGTTTTCAAAATCAAAGTATCAGTTTTCATGTTATGATTACTTGGTCATTACATTATCATGTTTTCATACTTATCATGTTATTATGTCATGTTTATGCATTTATCCAAATTCAGTATATTCTGAGTGCTGACTGCATACTTTTCTATCCATATTGTTTCATACTATAGGTTTTGATGCATCTCATCAGACGCGTGGTTAGTATAAGTTCCTATCAACCTAGCATTATTTCATTGAGTCCTTATAGTTTGGGGACATACCACTTATGAGTTCTTATTTTCATTTCAAACTTTACTTTCAGTTTTCGATGTTCGAGTGACCTAGGGCTTGTCCTAGCGACTCACTTTTGATAAAGGTTATTTCAGATATTAGTATTTCTATATATGTGTCTTTGTACTCAGATTTCCATATTATGTTGAGATTCATTTGAGACTCTATTCCATTTTTCATGTTATTTCAGTTATGTATATTATCTTAGTGTCATGCTATGACATGTGGTTAACTTGGGGTCTCTCGAGACTCTAGGCACCATGTCACGTCTAAGGTAGTATTAGATTGTTACAAAACTCCTTGCCCAATTTCTGTCTGGTAAGTTTGATAGTGAGTTGTTGCTCTTTATCCATCATAATCCTTTCTTTCATATTTATATATACAAAATCCCTATTTTTCCATTAATATTTGATATAACAGTTTCCAACCTCAACTTCTTTTTGTAAAAAATTATCTACACATTGTCTGGAAAAGGTTCCATTAGCCTGATAAAATAATAACAGAAAAGGGTTAAAATTGCATCTGAACTATGCGAAATAGAAGGTTAAGTTTGATGAAGAACGTGTAGTAATGATTGTTAGAGCTAATGAGACACTCTCATCTCTTGTTCATACACAATCCCTTTAACAAGAATGGGTTAGGGTTTGCCTCTTAATAATAGTGGGTGGATCTAGCAAGAATGAGTTAGGGTTTGAATTATAAATTGGATCAAAAATTTGTAGGTATCCTATTTGGCAAGCTTAGGTGGCGGAATTAGTGTCACATAGCTTGCCACATCACTGTTAGGGGTGTTTATGGTTCGGTTTGGAATGGTTATTAGTTAAAACCAAAACCAAACCAATTTAAATCAGTTTTTAAATTCCTAAAACCAAATCAAAAAAATAACCATCGGTTTGGTTATCGTCGGTTTGGTTCGGTTTTTTTGGGTTTTTTTGGTTCGAAAGTAATAAGTTTGTTGAGGACATACGCATCTCGATAGACACAAACACTTAGTACATGAATAATTCACAAATAAGCTAT
>JAJOOB010034299.1:0-14445 GCA_029582485.1 Solanum tarapatanum
TTTTGGGGGGTTTGGGTTTAACCCTTTTTGGGTTTTCTGTTAATGTGTGGAAAAGAGGGGTTTTGGATTGGGCATTAGGGTTTTGTTGTTGTGCTGCAGTGGTAGGTTTGTTGTTGAAAGAAGATTTGCAGAAATGGGTTAGTTTTCTTGGTAACATAAAGATTGCTAGAAGAAAAAGGAAAAGAAGACTCTTTTAACTAAATTTTTTTGTAGTAAAATGATGTTTTGTGACACATTATATATAGTTTGTGTTCTTTTATAGGAATTGGTAGAATGTGTATTTTCTTTGTTGTTTCTTTTCCCTCATAGAGATTTCATATCATATGTACCATTTTTGGTTTTGAGTATATCAAAAGATGATTGGTTTGATTGGTTAATTTTTCTTTTCAATTATACAAAATGCAAGGTTTAGTTTTGATTGCGATTTCCTCATATGTGTGAACAAGCAGATGTAATCTAGAGCTCAAAAGTTTCGTTCATTTGTCTAATATCAGGAAGTATCCTTATTGGTTGAACTATTATCAATGTGATGTGTCTATCGGAGATAGAAGGGCTATTATCAATGTGATGGGTGTATCTGTATCGGAAATAGCACCTCTATCTCTCAAGATATGGGTAAGGTTTGTGTATACACTACCCTCCCAAGGCCTGACTTGTTGCGTTGGGTATGTTATTGTTGTTGTTATTGTCTGTGTGATGCTTTGGTAGAAAAACTGGCCAATGACCTCTTTATGTGTGTCTATACACCTCATGATGAAAGCATTCAGTCTTTCCTCTGAGGTTTCTGGTCTTCATGCTAATATGGACAAGAGCTCACTTTATGTTGCTGGTGTGAGTGATGAATTTAAGCAGTAGTTACTACAAGAAATGAATTTCACTAGGGGAGAAATGCCCTTTAAAGTATCTAGGGGTATCGTTATCCTCAAAGAAGCTTACTGTTCAACAATGCATGCCTATTATCGATAGTATTATCTCTAGAATCAGTAGCTAGACCATTAAGTTTCTTTCATATAGTTGCAGACTTCAATTGATCAAGAGTGTGCTTTTTGAGATTCAAGCATACTGGGTCTCAGGTCTTCCTTCTGCGTAAACAGATCCTCACCAAAGTGACAACCATTTGCAAACCATTTTCAAGGAAGGCCTTGTTCTCATGAAATGTGTTGTGTATAACCTTAGACTTTGGTTTTAGCTTGTCAAGCTCTTGCATATCCTTAGCATAACAGAGACAACCAAGTACTCTTAAATGTGAGACACAAGGTTTTCTTGTTGTAAAACACCTCATATGGAGACCTATATTGCAACACTGAAATAGGTAGTACATCAACTAAAAGACACAGACCCCAAAACCTGATAGTTATCTCAACTTGAAATCTGATTGCCGTTGTTACTTCTAGCAAATGTCTGTGTTTTCTCTTAGCCACCCCAGTTTGCTGAGGGAGTATAGGCACAATTGGTCTAATGAACTATGCCAAGACTACATCTTGTGCTACAAATCTACATCTTCAGATATCCCATAGATGTTGTCTTCTTTTACTGCAAGAGCACATCCACTATTTTGATGCTGAACATTTGTATTTCCAGTTAGGATGTATGGTCCATTTTCCGCTCTACCAATCTTTCTCACCCTTCGATCTTAAAAGAGGCAAAACACAGGAAAGAAACTCACTGAGAACCCGAGTTCTTTTGTTATTTTCGACACAAACATCAGATTAAACTTGAATTGGGGAAAATGCAATACATTGGACAAAGAGGTCCTTGTAGAAACATTACTAGATCCAATATGAGTGACTTCAACTACTACACCATTAGGTAAATAAACTTTCTTGGACACTACTGTAGGCTTCTATAATAGGCTTCAACTACTGCACCATTATTTTCCTTTATATTCTGACCAGTCCCTTCAGTCACAACATTATATGTATCAACCATGCTATCACACTGATCACGCCCTTGAAAGTGACTGTCAAATATCACACTATGAGCCCAAGCACCTGAGTTGTACCAATTAACTCCAACCTGAACTCCTTTTCTTTTTGAACTTGTTGTAGTCTTGTGGATATCCCACTAATTTGTAACACACCTCCTTTGTGTGCCCTTTCATTTTACAAAACTCATACTGAAGATTTTAATTCTTCTTGTACCATGAAGGACCACTTCTAGAGAACAGGGCACTGCTCCCAGTAGACGCAGGATTTGCCCCTAAAATTCCAGAATTTGCAACTATAAACTTCTGTCTTTCATCACGATTACCATGCCATAGGTCTGGTTAATTGAGGGCATAGGACTTCCAATTTTCATAAACTACGGACTTTAGACAAAATTGTGGATCGATTTTCAAACTAGAACAACTAGTCGAATTGCTATGATAGCATGTGATTATTTGAGGAAATATAACAATAGAGATGAACTCAAGAGATTAGAATAGAAGAAGAAGAAGATTTAGAGAAGAAGAAAATCAAATATTCATTCAATTGAAAAACATAACTACAATGAGCTGATAAGTATAACTTATATAGAGATTAGTTCTCTATAATCATAACTAACTCTTATTTACTCAGTTAATCCTATAGTTGCCTCTAATTACATAAATGCCTTTAAGGTTCTAACTAACTCCTTCTTCAATAGTAATGTCACAGATTAGCACATGGATTTGACTTCTTGGATCATCTAAAAAAAAATTCTGAAAATTATTATGAGTATCTCAGTAATAATTTGATGAGAAATTACATATAGTCCCATCATTTTAAGGCCTATTTTTGCATTTACGAGCCAACTTTTAGGAATTACGCGACTTTCTTGTTTTTTCGTATATATTAGCCCATGGATCTGGCGCCTTGGAGCACCCAAAAACTTTTTCTGAAAAAACATTATGAGGACCTCCGTAATGAGTTGAGGAAGCATTATGTATAGTCCCACCATATTTTAAGGCCTATTTTCACATTTACGAGCCAACTTTTAGGAATTAAGTGATTTTTTAAATTTTTCGGGTATATTAGCCCATGGGTCTGGCACCTTGGAGCACCCGATTTTTTTCTTCTAAAAACACTTTATGAGGACCTTTATAATGAGTTGGGGAAACATTATGTATAATCCCACCATTTTAAGGTCTATTTTGGCATTTACAAGCTAAATTTTAGTAATCACTCGACTTTCTTGATTTTTCGTGTGTATTAGCCCATGAATCTGGTGCTTTATAGAACTCAATTTTTTCTTTGAAAAAGTTTTATGAGGACCTCTGTAATGAGTTAGGGAAGCATTATGTACAGTTCCACCATTTTAAGGCCTATTTTCGCAATTACGAGCAAACTTTTAGGAATTATGCAATTTTCTTTTTTTTTTTCTTGTGTATTAGCCCATGGATCTGGTACCTTGGAGCACCCAAAAACTTTTCTAAAAAAACCTTTATGAGGACCTCCGTAATAAGTTGGGGGAAGCATTACGCATGATCCCACCATATTTTAAGGCCTATTTTTGCATTTACGAGCCAACTTTTAGGAAATATGTGACTTTCTCGATTTTTGTGTATATAAGCCTATGGATTTGACGCCTTGGAGCACCCAAAGTATTTTTAAGAAAAAATATTATGAGGACCTCCCTAATGAATTGGGGAAGAATTCTCAAAACACTTTATGAGGACCTCCGTATTGAGCTGGGGGATCATCACGTATACTCAAGCCATTTTTTTTGCGCCTATTTTCGCATCTACAAGCCCATTTTTAGGAATCGCGTAAATTTCTAAATTTTTCGTGTGTATTAGCCCATCGATCTGGCGCACAGAACACCCAAAATATATTTCTCAAAAGACTTTGTGGGGACCTCCGTATTGAGTTGGGGAACCATCATGTATACTCACACCATTTTTTTTGCGCTCATTTCCACATCTACACACCCTTATTTAAGAATTGCACAAATTCTTAAATTTTTCATGTGTATTAGCCCATTGATCTAGCGCCTGGAGCACCTAAAATTTTTCTAATTTTTTTTTATGAGGACCTTCGTATTGTGTTGGGGAATCATCACGTATACTCACACCATTTTTTGCGCCCATTTTCGCATATACAGGTCCTTTTTTAGAAATCGCGCAAATTTCTCAATTTTTCGTGTGTATTAGCCCATGGATCTACCGCCAGGAGCACCCAAATTTTTTTTCTCAAAAAACTTTAGGAGGACCTTCTTATTGAGTTGTGAAACCATCACATATACTCACTCCATTTTTTTGGCACCCATTTTCGCATCTACGTGCCCTTTTTTAGAAATCGCGCAAATTTCTCAAATTTTCGTGACTATTAGCCCATAAATCTGGCTTCCAGAGAACCTAAAAATATTTATGAGGATCTCCGTATTGAGTTGGGGGACCATCACGTATACTCCTTCCAATTTTTTTTAGCCCATTTCCGCAACTACATGTCCTTTTTAGGAATCGCGCAAATTCTTCCATTTTTCGTGTGTATCAGCCTGTGGATCTGACGTCTAAAGCACCCAAAATGTTTTTCTCAAAATTTTTTATGAGGACCTCCGCATTGAGTTGGGGAACTATCACGTATACTCACATAATTTTTGTCATGCCCATTTTTGTATCTACAGGCCCTCTTTTAGGAATCGCACAAATTTCTCAATTTTTCGTATGTATTAGCCCATAGGTCAAGTGCCCGAAGCACCCAATTTTTTTTTCTCAAAATACCTTATGAGGACCTCCATATTAAGTTGGGGGACCATCACGTTTACTCACATAATTTTTTTCGCGCCTATTTCCTCATCTACATGCCCTATTATAAGAATCGCGCAAATTTCTTAATTTTTCGTGTGTATTAGCCCATGGATCTAGTGCCCGAAGCACCAAAGAAATTTTTTTCAAAAATCATTACAAGGACCTCCGTATTGAGTTGGAGAACCATCACGTATACTAACACCAATTTTTTCGCACCCATTTTTGTATCTGCATGCCTTTTTTTAGAATCACGCAAATTGCTCAATTTTTTGTGTGTAATTAACCCATGGATCTAGCGCCCATAGTACTCAAAAAAAAAAATTCTCAAAATTTTTTATGAGCACCTCCGTATTGAGTTGGGGAACCATCACTTATACTCACACATTTTTTTCGCACCCATTTTCGCATCTATATGCCTTTTTTTAGAATCACCCAACTTTCTCAATTTTTCGTGTTCATTAGCCCATGGATCTGGCACTCGGGGCACCCTAAATTATTTTCTTAAAAAACTTAATGAGGACCTCCGTATTGAGTTGGAGAACCATCACGTATACTCACACCCTTTTTTTGTGCCTATTTCTGCATCTACAAACCCTTTTTTAGAAATCGCACAAATTTCTCTATTTTTCTTGTGTATTAGCCCATGGATCAGACTCCCAGAGCACCAAAAATTTTTTCTCAAAAAACTTTATGAAGACCTCCATATTGAATTGGAGAATCATCACGTATACTCACAACATTTTTTTCGAGTCCATTTCCTCATCTACTAGCCCATTTTAAGGAATCACGCAAATTTCTTAATTTTTCGTGTGTATTAGCCAATGCATCTGGCGCCCAAAGAACCCCAAATTTTTCTTTCTTAAAAAACTTAATGAGAACCTCCGTATTGAGTTGGGAACCAGCACGTATACTCACACTTATATGTTTCACCCTCATTTCCGCATCTACACTCCGTTTTTTAGGAATCACACAATGTTTTTCTCAAAAAACTTTACGAGGACCACCGTAATAAGTTGGGGAACCACGACGTATACTCACACCATTTTTAACACTAATTTCAGCATTTACATAATTTTTTTAGGAATCACAGAAATTTCTCAATTTTTCATATGTATTAGCCCATGGATCTGGTGCCCAGAGCACCCATTTTTTTTCTCAAAAAATTTTATGAGGACCTCCGTAATGAATTGGGGAACCAACACGTCTACTCACACCATTTTAATGCATGTTTCCGCATTTACATACACTTTTTTTAGAAATCGCAAAAATTCCTCAATTTTTCGTGGGTATTGGCCTATGGATCTGGCGCCCCGAAGCACCCAAACTTTTTTTCTCAAAAAACCTTATGAGAACCTCCGTAATGAGTTGTAGAATCATCACGTATACTCACACCATTTTTTTAACGCCTAATTCCGCATCTACAAACACTTTTTTAGGAATCACACAAATTTCTTAATTTTTCGTGTATATACTAGCCCATTGATCTGGCGCCCTGAGCACCCAATTTTGTTTTTCTAAAAACACTTTATGAGGATCTCCGTATTGAGTTGGGGGATTATCACGTATATTTAGACCATTTTTATTGCACCTATTTCCGCATCTGCAGGCTCCTATTTAGGAATTGCGTAAATTTCTAAATTTTTCTATTTTGGAAATATAACAATAGAGATGAACTCAAGAGATTAGAATAGAAGAAGAAGATTTGGAGAAGATGAGAATCAAATGTTCATTCAATTGGAAAACATAACTACAATGAGCTGATGAGTACAACTTATATAGAGTTTAGTTCTCTATAATCATAATTAACTCTTATTAACTCAGTTAATCCTATAATTGCCTCTAATTACATAAATGCCTTTAAGATTATAAGTAACTGCTTCTTCAATAGTAATGTCAGAGATTAGCCCATAGATCTAACGCATTGGATCATCTAAATTTTTTTTCTGAAATTATTATGAGTACCTCAGTTATAATTTGATGAGAAATTACATATAGTCCCATCATTTTAAGGACTATTTTTGCATTTATGAGCCAACTTTTAGGAATTACGCGGCTTTCTTATTTTTTCGTATATATTAGCCCATAGATTTGGCGCCTTGGAGCACCCAAAAACTTTTCTTGAAAAAACATTATAAGGACCTCCGTAATGAGTTGAGGAAACATTACATATAGTCCCACCATATTTTACGGTATATTTTCGCATTTACGAGCCAACTTTTAGGAATTAAATGACTTTTTTAATTTTTCGTGTATATTAGCCCATGAGTCTGACACATTGGAGCACCCAATTTTTGGAAGCATTATGTATAGTCCCACCATTTTAAGGTATATTTCGCATTTACGAGCTAAATTTTAGGAATCACTCGACTTTCTTGTTTTTTCGTGTGTATTAGCCCATAGATCTGGTGCTTTATAGAACTCAATTTTTTCTTTGAAAAAATTTTATGAGGACCTCTGTAATGAGTTGGGGAAGCATTATATATAGTTCCACTATTTTAAGGCATATTTTCGCAATTATGAGCATACTTTTAGGAATTACGCAATTTTTTTATTTTTTTCTAGTGTATTAGCCTATGGATCTGGCGCCTTGAAGCACCCAAAAACTTTTTCTAAAAAAACCTTTATGAGGACCTCTGTATCCGTAATGAGTTGGGGAAACATTACGCATGGTTCCACCATATTTTAAGGCCTATTTTTGCATTTACGAACCAACTTTTTGGAAATACGTGACTTTTTCAATTTTTATGTGTAAAAGCCCATGGATTTGACAACTTGGAGCACCCCAAATATTTTTAAGAAAAAATATTATAACGACCTCTCTAATGAATTGGGGAAGAATTACATATAGTCTCACCATTTTATTAAGACAATTTTTTATATTTACGAGCCAATTTTTAGAATCTAAGCTATTTTCATGCTTTTTTTCGTGTGTATTAGCTCATGGATCTGGCGTCTAAAAGCACCCAAAAACTTTTTCCAAAAAAACTTTATAAGGACCTCTGTAATGAGTTGGGAAGCGTTACGTAAAGTCCCACCATATTTTAAGGCCTATTTTTGCATTTACGATCCAACTTTTAGGAATTACGGGACTTTCCCCTTTTTTCATGTGTATAAGCTCATGGATCTGACACCTTGAGAACCCAATTTTTTTCCTTGAAAAACCTAATAAGGACCCCCGTAATGAGTTGGAGAAGCATTACGTATAGTCACAACATATTTTCAGGCCTAATTTCGCATTTACGAGCCATGTTTTAGGAATCACGTGACTTTATCGGTCTTTCATGTGTATTAGACCATGGATCTGACTCCTTGGAGCACCCATAAAATTATTTTCAGAAAAAAAACTTTAGGAGGACCTACGTAATGATTTGGGGAAGCATTACATATAGTCCCACCATTTCTATGGACTATTTTCACATTTACGAGCCAACTTTTAGGAATTGCAACTTTCTTGGTTTTTCGTGTGTCTTAGCCCATGGATCTGGCACCTTAGAGCGACCAAAAACTTGTTTTGAAAAAAATTTCTGATGACCTCCATAATAAATTGGGGAAGCTTTAGGTATAGTCCCACCATATTTTAAGGCCAATTTTCGCAATTGCAAGCCCACTTTTAGGAATAAAACGACTCTCTTTTTTCGTGTGTTAATTTTCATGGATCTGGCGCCTTTGAGCACCCAAATTTTTTTCTGAAAAATCTTTATGAGGACCTCTGTAATGAGTTGGACAAGATTACATTTAGTCCCATCACTTTTTAAGGCCTATTTTTGCATTATGAGTCAACTTTTAGAAATAACGCGTCTTTCTTGATTTTTCATGTGTATTAATTAGCCCATAAATTTAATGTCTTGAAGCACCTAAAGTCTCTTTCTGAAAAAATATTATGAGGACCTCTGTAATTAGTTGAAGAATCATTACGTATAGTCTCACCATATTTTAAGACATATTTTCATACTTATGGGTCAAATTTTAGGAATTACATGACTTTCTCAGGTTTTCGTGTGTATTAGCTCTTGGATTTGACGTCTTGGAGCAACCAAATTTTTTCCTAAAAAAACTTTATGAAGACCTTCGTAATGAGTTGGAAAATCATTACATATAGTCTCTCTATTTGTTAAGACCTATTTTAACATTTGCAAGCCAACTTATAGGAATTACACGACTTTCTTGGTTTTTCATGTGTATTAGCCCATGGATCTAGCGCCTTGAAGCACCCAAAAACTTATTCTGAAAAAACTTTATAAGGACCTCCGTAATGAGTTGTGGAAGCATTATATATTGTCCCACCATATTTTAAGGCCTATTTTTGCATTTATGAGCCAACTTTAGGAATCAGACGACTTTTTAGTTTTTCATGTGTATTAGCCCATGGATATGAAGTCTAGGAGCATCCAATTTTTCTTTCTGAAAAAACTTTATGAGCCAATTTTAAGGACTAATTTTGCATTTACGAGCCAATTTTAAGGAATTACACGACGTTTTGGTATTTTGTGTATTAGCCCATGGATTTGGCGCCTTGAAACACCCAAAAAAATTTAAAAAACTTTTTGAGAACCTTCGTAATGAGTAGGAGAAGCACTACGTATAAACCCACCATTTTAAAACCTATTTTTGCATATACTAGTGAACTTTTAGGAATTACATGACTTTGTTGGTTTTCATTTGTATTAGCCCGTGAATCTAGCACCTTGGAGCACCTAAAAACTTAATGAGAACCACTGTAATGAGTTGGGGAAGCATTACGTATAGTCCTACTATACTTTAAAGTCTATTTTCACATATACAAGCCAATTTTTATGAATTACGCGACTTTCTTAGTTTTTTGTGTGTATTAGCCCATGGATCTAGCGCTATGAAACATCCAAATTCTTTTTCTCAAAAAACATTATGAGGATCTCCGTAATGAATTAGTGAACCATCACATATATTCACATCATTTTTAACGTCCATTTACGCATTTACATGCACTTTTTTAGAAATCACGCAAATTTCTCAATTTTTCGTGTGTATACTCCGGCCATTTTTTTTGCGCCTACTTTAGCATCTGCAGGCCCCTTTTTAGGAATCGCGTAAATTTTTAAATTTTTCGTGTGTATTAGCCCATCGATCTGGCGCACGGAGCAACCCAAAATATTTTTCTCAAAAGACTATATGGGGACCTCTATATTGAGTTGGAGAACCATCACGTATACTCACACTATTTTTTTGCGCTCAGTTCCGCATCTACACGCCTTTATTTAGGAATCGCACAAATTCTTAAATTTTTCATGTGTATTAGCCCATGGATCTGGTGCCTGGAGCACCTAATTTATTTTATGAGGACATGCGTATTGAGTTGGGGAATTATCACGTATATTCACACCATTTTTTTGCGCCCATTTCCTAATATACATGCCCTTTTATAGGAATCGCGCAAATTTCTCAATTTTTCGTGTGTATTAGCCTATAAATCTGGCACCCAGAGAACCTAAAAAAATTTATGAGGACCTCCGTATTGAGTTGAGGGATTATCACATATACTCATACCATTTTTTTGCGCCCATTTCGGCAACTACAGGCCTATTTTTAGGAATCGCACAAATTTCTCAATTTTTCGTGTATATTAGCCCATAGGTCAGACTCCCGAAGCACCCAAAAATTCTTTCTCAAATTTTTTTATGAGGACCTCTATACTAAGTTGGGGGACCATCACATTTACTCACATAATTTTTTTTGCCCCCATTTCCTTATCTACATGCCCTTTTTTAGGAATCGCGCAAATTTAGCCCATGGATCTGGTTCCCGAAGCACCAAGAAAAATTTTCGCAAAAAACTTTATGATGACTTCCGTATTGAGTTGGGAACCATCACGTATACTCACACCATTTTTTTGGTACCCATTTCCGCATCTACATGCCCTTTTTTTAAAATAATGCAAATTCCTTAATTTTTCGTGTGTATTAGCCCATTGATCTGGCGCCAGTAGCACCGAAAAAAATTTCTCAAAAATTTTTATGAGCACCTCCGTATTGATTTGGGGAACCATCACGTATTCTCACAGATTTTTTCGCACCCATTTCCTCATCTACAAGCCCTTTTTTAGAATTGCCCAAATTTCTCAATTTTTCGTGTTCATTAGCTCATGGATCTGGCACCCAGAGCACCCTAAATTGTTTTCTTAAAAAACCTAATGAGGACCTCCGTATTGAGTTGGAGAACAATCACGTACACTCACATCATTTTTTTACGCCTATTTCTGCATCTACAGGCATTTTTTTAGGAATCGCGCAAATTTTTTATTTTTCTTGTGTATTAGCCCATAGATCAGACTCCCAGAGCACCCAAAAAATTTTCTCAAAAAATTTTATGAGGACTTCCATATTGAATTGAAGAACCATCACGTATACTTACAACATTTGTTTTTCGAGTCAATTTCCTCATCTACTCGCGCATTTTGAGGAATCCCACAAATTCCTTAATTTTTCGTGTGTATTAGCCAATGCTTCTAGCGCCCAGAGAACCCCAAAAAAAATTTCTTAAAAAACTTAATGAGAACCCACGTATTGAGTTGGGAATCATCACGTATACTCACACAAATATGTTTCACCCCCATTTTCGCATCTACACGTCCTTTTTCGAAATCACATAAATTTCTCAATTTTTCGTGTGTATTAGCCCATGTATCTGGCGCGCAGATCACCTAAATTTTTTTTCTCAAAAAGGTTTATGACGACTTTCGTATTAAGTTGGGGAACCATTACGTATACTCGCACTATTTTTTTCTCACCCATTTCTACTTCTATATACCCCTTTTTAGGAATCGCGCAAATTTCTCATTTTGTTTCGTGTGTATTAACCCATGGATCTGACACCCGGAGCACTTAAATTTTTTTCTCAAAAAACATTATAAGGACCTACGTATTGAGTTGGGGACCATCACGTATACTCACACCATTTTGTTCGCCCCCGTTTCCGCATCTACAGACCCTTTTGTAGGAATCGCGCAAATTTTTCAATTTTTTGTGTGTATTAGCCCATGGATATGAGGACATCCATATTGAGTTGGGAACCATCACGTATATTCACACCATTTTTTTTTGCCACCATTTCCACATCTATATGCCTTTTTTTAGGATTCGTGCAAATTTTTCAATTTTTCATATGTATTAGCCCATGGATATGGCACTCAGAGCACCCAAATTTTTTTCTCAAAAAACTTTATGATGACTTCCATATTGAGTTGGGGAACCATCACGTATATTCACACCATTTTTTTCGCAACCATTTTCACATCTACATGCCTTTTTTTAGGATTCGTGCAAATTTCTCAATTTTTCGTGTGCATTAGCCCATGAATCTGGCGGCCGGAGCACCTTAATTTATTTTCAAAATACTTTATGAGGACCTCCGTATTGAGTTGGGAGACCATCAGGTCTACTCACACCATTTTTTTCGCGCCCATTTCCGCATTTACAGGCCCATTTTTAGGAATCGCGCAAATTCCTCAGTTTTTAGTGTGTATTAACCCATTGATCTGGCGTCCGAAGCACCCAAAATATTTTTCTCAAAAAACATTATGAGAACCCTTGTATTGAGTTGGAGAACCATCACATATACTAACACAATTTGTTTCGCACGCATTTCCGCATCTTCAATCCCTTTTAAGGAATCGCGCAAATTTCTCAATTTTTCGTGTGTATTAGCACATATATCTGGCGTCCGGAACACCCAAAAAATTGTTCTAAATTTTTTTTATAAGGACTACCGGATTGAGTTGGGGAACCATCAATGTATAATCACACCATTTTTTTCGCTCCCATTTTCGCATCTATATTCCTTTTTTTAGTAATCGCACAAGTTTCTCAATTTTTCATGTGTATTAGCCATGGATTTGGCGCCCAGAGCAGCAAAAAAATTTTCTCAAAAAAATTTATTAGGATCTCCGTATTAAGTTGGGGAACCATTATGTATACTCATACCAATTTTTTACGACCATTTCCGCATCTATGAGCCGTTTTTTAGGAATCGTGCAAATCCTCAATTTTTCGTGTGTATTAGCCCATGGATCTGGCGTCAGAGCACCCAAATAAAATTTCTCAAAAAACTTTATGAGGACCTCTTATTCAGTTGGGGGAACATCACGTATACTCACACTATTTTTTTCGCATCAATTTCCGCATCTACATCCCCTTTTTTAGGAATAGCGCAAATTTCTCAATTTTTGCAGTGTATTAGCCTATGGATCTGGCCCAGAGCACCAAAAAAAATTTTCTCAAAAAACTTTATGAGGACCTCTGTATTGAGTTGGGAACCATCATGTATACTTCTACCATTTTTTAGCCTCAATTTTCTTATCTACAGGCCTCTTTTTATGAATCGTGCAAATTCCTTAATTTTTTTCGCTTGAATTATCCCATAGATGTGGCGCCCGGAGCACCCAAAACTTTTTCTCAAAATTTTTTATGAGGACCTCTATATTGAGTTGGGGAACCATCGCGTATACTCTCATCATTTTTCGCGCCTATTTCGGCATATAATGGCCCATTTATAGGAATTGCGCAAATTCCTTAATTTTTTATGTGAATTAGCCCATGAATCTAGCGCCTGGAGCTTTCAAAAAAAATTTCTGAAAAAACTTTATGAGGACCTCTATATTGAGTTAGGGGGACCATCATGTATACTCACACCATTTTGTTTCACGCCCATTTCCGCATCTAAAGGCCCTTTTTTAGGAATTGCTCAAATTCCTCAATTTTTCATGTGGACTCGCTCATGGATCTGGCGCCGGGAGCACCCAAATTTTTTTTCTCAAAAAACTTTATGAGGTCCACCGTATTGAGTTGGGGAACCATCACGTATACTACAACCATTTTTTTCACATCCATTTTCGCATCTACAGTCCGTATTTTAGGAATCGCGTAAATTCCTCAATTTTTCATGTGTATTAGCACCCATAGATTTGGCGGCAGGAGCACCCAAAATTATTTTCTCAAAAAACTTTATAAGGATCTTTGTATTGAGTTGGGGGGCCATCACGCAGAGGTGGATCTAGGATTTGGAGGTCCTGGGTGCCGCATTGTTCAAGTAAGATAAGCGGGTTGGTTTCTCTAATTTTGGATTACAATCGAGTTATTTAGCTTTTTTTATTATTTTTATAAACACATCGATTAAACAAGCATGTTAGTAATAATTTCTTTTAGATATTATGAGATAAGAGCGAACTAAACAATTCAATTTTTATTTCTTTTTAGGAATTAGTGATCTTATTCGCTAAAACTTCGAGGAAAAAAAGGTTTTTTCACTCTGAAATTTGAGTTTGTATAAACTATCTAATAGTGTTAACTTAATATATTCATATTCCATTACCTTTACGTGTTGTTGCAAATATATAACAAAGAATACAAATTTTAGTTTCAATCTAGTCATCCTACTTAGCAAGAACGTTGGTGAAGATTGAAAGAACCTTCAAATTAAAAGAACTCTAATAATAATATTCATCATTTTTGAAATTTATATTTTTAAAAATTACTATTCAAATATATTCTTAATAATAATTATGTCACGTTCATAATCAGTACTCATTAATTGATAAAAAATATACACGCGACACTCATATCAAGAGGTTAATAATTAGTGAAAGAGAAAGTAAAAGAACTTAAGAATCAATTATGGTGAATAGGATTCAATTTGAACTAATAAAGAATACTAGTAAAAAAATAAGAATGAATGGAAGGTAAAAAAAAATCAAACATTAATAAAAA
>JAJOOB010034301.1:0-13245 GCA_029582485.1 Solanum tarapatanum
ATCACTACCGAAATGTAGCCCCAAACTGTGCCAATATTCAGACAAATTATCAAACTCCTCCCCCACGTACCAAACCCAGATCCACTTTACCAAAATACCCCCTCCCTCCCAAACTACCAAGCTCTACAACCAAATTACCGAACCATATCCCAGATATTAAGCCCCTCGTCCAAACGCTCCAAATTATCGCCAGATGCCTCCTCCGCAACAAGGCAATTACGATACCCCTGTCCTAGATTTGAGAAGAAGCCTGCTAGAATTTTCACTCCGCTCATTGAAAGCCGAACAAAGTTGTTCGAGCGATTAACTGCGGCAGAATATATTCATCCAGTGGGGCCCAAGCCGATTGACACTAGTTTAAAGTTTTACAGACCCGATCAGAGTTGCGCATATCACTCCAACAATGTTGTACATGATACTGAGGACTGTATCAACCTGAAGCATAAGATCCAAGACCTGATTGACCAGAACATGGTCTCTCTTAAGACAGTCGCACCCAAATCATGAAGGCGTCAATATCAATATGATAGAGGCAGATGATGATTGGTGAGTGACAATGGCAATAGTTTCGATCACTCCTGATGAACTGGAAAGGGTTGTAGCTTCGTTGAGCATCAGAGAGAAAAAAGAGTTTGTGATTCTGACACCCGAGAAGGTTGTTGCCTTGGTGCCACGAGAAACTCTTACCCGACCAAAGTTTGTGATTGAAACGGCTTTTACCCGGTGTATGACCAGATCCGGCAGGTGCTACACACCGGAAGAGTTGGCTCAAGGAGGGCAGAAGAAGGACCAAACAAAAAGGCCGATCGTGAAGCCGAGGCCGAGGAGTTCTGGAGAAAAATGCAGCCGAAAGATTATTCAATTGTGAAGCATTTAGAGAAGACACTAGCTCAGATTTCTCTATGGGCTTTATTGATTAGTTCGTAGTTGCATATGGAGGCTCTAATGAAGGCTATGGATGACACTTATGTGCCCGTTGGCACCAACAATGGCAATTTAGCAGCCATGATAAACCAGGTCATTCGAGGACATCGAATTAGTTTTTCTGACGAAGAGCTGCGCTTTGAAGGCAGGATGCACAACAAAGCTCTGCACGTCACCACTATGTGTCGAGACAAGATAATAAATCGTGTCTTGGTCGATGACGGATCCAGTCTTAATATTTTCCCACTTTCAACTCTGAGGCAGCTGAAATTCGACCTAGGAAAGTTTCACCAAAACCAAGTCAATGTGAGGGCTTTTGATGGAGTGCAAAAAGACACATTAGGTTCAGTAAACTTGGATATTCAGGTGGGTCCAGCGAAATTTAACGTGGAGTTCCAGGTGTTGGATATCAACACCAGCTACAATTTGCTTCTGGGGAGACCGTTTATCCAAATGGCTAAGGTTGTACCTTCTACCCTTTACTAACTAATAAAATTTGTTTGGAAAGACTAAGAATTAGTCATTTATTGTGAAGGGAGCCATTCCAATGGGTATGCACCGATCGTTGATGATATCTCTTGAGGTTGTGATTTCTACACAATGGAGCTGGTAAATGTCACCGGTGATGACTTAGCCCCACAACCCCATATGTCTTCCGTGTACAAGATGATTGTAACTGTCATACTCCGAAATGGTTTCGAACTAGGTTTTGGATTGGGGAAGCACTTTCAAGGATTGTCGAGCCTATTCAGATCCCCGGCAAAGGAGTGAAATTCGGTTTAGGATATGTCCCAACAAATGCCGAAGCAAAGACAAAGAACAAGAGTGTCGATCAAGCATTGGCCAGGTCAATTCCTCATCTGTACCAGTCATTCCCGGTGCCAGAATGTGTCAATGTTGGTGGTCTCAAGGAAGGAATCTGGCCTTTTAGAGGAGATTGTTGCAGTCATCGAGGAAAAGGCTGGGACATCGGGCATCCGTGATGCAGAGGCTGAGAAACAATTGTAAAATTGGACCTCCACACCATTCCTGATTTCCCGCTTATCTGGGTAGAAAGGACATGTGTTTTGTTTGTTTTTAAAATTGGTGGTAGTCCGAAAGAGGCCCGAGACCCACCTTTTATGCAGTTTTTACTTGTTTGAAGTTTTTAAATTCCCTTGTGATGTTTAAAAAGGCAAAATGGCCCTCGGCCATGGCCAAAGTTTGTGCTTGTCTTTCAATTTAAATAAAAGCCTCTTTTATCAAAATTTGTTTACTTATCTATTTATATTTTACTTTCCTAACTTTGTTTGTTTACAATTTCAGTAATATTAATTTAAAACCTGTCAATGTCATATCATATCATGAACCGAGTGAACAAAATGAGGCAGGTGATGATGAGTACAAGGAGTATGAAGAAGAAAATGAGGTACCCGAACAAATTCCCGAAAAGTTTCACCAATTTGAGAATCAACGCAAACTGAATCTAGAAGAAACCAAAACTGTGAATCTCAAAGATGAGGAATGTGTAAAAGAAGTAAGAATCAATGTTCATCTGACTGAAGCTCAAAGAAGAGACCTGATTCATTTGCTTAGAGAATACATTGATGTATTTACTTGGTCTTACAGAGATATGCCCGGGCTGAGTATGAATATGGTGTACCACAAGTTGCTGATTAATCCAGAATTCAGTCCAGTAAAACAAAAGACTCGGAAGTTCAATACAGAGCTGCGTTTGAAGATTAAAGAGGAGATTACAAAACAGATAGAGTCCCAAGTGGTGGAAGTGATGCAGTATCCGACTTGGTTAGCTAATGTTGTCCCGGTCGCCAAGAAAGACGGAAAAATCAAAATTTGTGTCGACTACAGAGATCTCAACAAAGCAAGCCCAAAAGATAATTTTCCATTACCAAACATTCACATTTTCATTGATAACTGTGCTAAGCATAAGATGTAATCATTTGTGGATTGTTACGCGGGTTACCACCAGATTCTGATGGATGAAAAAGATGCAGAAAAGACAACTTTCATTACGCCTTGGGGTGTATATCATTATCGGGTGATGCCGTTTGGTCTCAAAAATTTTGGCGCTACTTACATGATGGCTATGACGACCATATTTCACGATATGATTCACAAGGAGATCGGAGGTGTATTTAGATGATGTCATAATCAAGTCCCGCGAGAGTTCAGATCACTTGACTCACTTGAGGAAATTCTTTGATTGCTTGTGTCGATACAATTTGAAGTTAAATCCCGCCAAATGTGCTTTTGGAGTGCCAGCTGGCAAGTTGTTGGGATTTATAGTCAGCAGGAAGGGCATTGAGCTTGACCCTTCCAAGATCAAGGCCATCCAAGAATTACCTCCTCTGAAGACCAAGAAAGAGGTGATGAGTTTTTTGGAAAGGTTGAACTACATCAGCTGGTTCATAGCTCAATCCATCGTGGTGTGTGAGCCCATCTTTAAGTTATTGAAGTAAGATGCCTCGACCAAGTGGACCGGAGAATGTCAAACTGCTTTTGATGCCATCAAGAACTATTTGTCCAATCCAACGGTGTTGGTCCCTCCGCGAGAAGGGAGTCCATTATTGCTATATTTATCAGTCTCGAATAACGCATTGGGATGTGTGCTTGGTCAACATGACAAAACCGGGAAGAAGGAACGATCCATCTATTACATGAGCAAGAAATTCACTTCATATAAGGCTCATTACACTCTTTTAGAGAGACCATGTTGTGCTTTGACCTGGATTGCTCAGAAATTGAGACATTATTTGTCTTCTTATACCACATACCTTATTTCCAGAATGGACCCGTTGAAGTATATTTTCCAGAAAGCAATGTCGACCAGGAAGTTGGCTAAATGGGAAATGCTTTTGAGCGAGTTTGATATTGTGTATGTGACCCAGAGGCGATAAAAGCACAAGCCTTGGATGATCACCTCGCGGAGAATCCAGTTGATGAAGAGTATGAACCGCTCAAGACTTATTTTTCCGATGAGGAAGTTTCATTTGTGGGTGAAGATATTTCTGAGGCATACCCTGGTTGGAGAGTATTCTTTGATGGAGCGGCAAACCATTAAGGGAAAGGTATCGGAGCGGTCTTAGTGTCAGAAACCGGTCACCACTATCCTATGGCGGCTAAACTCCGATTTGATTATACGAACAACATGGTAGAATACAAGGCTTGTATCCTTGGTTTGAAGATGGCCATCGACATAAATGTTCATGAGCTTCTGGTTATTGGAGACTCAGACTTGCTGATACATCAAGTACAAGGAGAATGGGCCGTGAATAATCCAAAGATCACACCGTATGTGCAGTATATACAAAAGTTATGCAAGAGATTTCGCAAGATTGAGTTCAGGCACACTCCCAGGACATAAAATGAGTTGGCCGATGCTTTTGCCACCATCGCATCAATGATTAAGCATCCAGATACAAGTTATATTGATCCAGTGGATATAGAGGTAAAAGAGCAGCATGTCTATTGTTCACATGTTGAAGCGAAACTAGATGGTTTACCTTGGTATTTTGACATCAAGAAGTACTTGGAGATCGAAATTTATCCTGAGAGTACGACGTTTAATCAGAAGAAGTCAATACTCCGCATGGCCCTCAATTTCTTTGCAAGTGGGGAAATTCTTTATAAGAGGACTCCAGATTTAAGTCTTCTCAGATGTGTTGACAGTGAAGCTGCAAAGCTTCTGGAACAAATACATGCCGGAGTTTGTGGTACTCACATGAATGGGATCACTTTGGCGAGAAAGATCCTCCGAGCCGGTTATTTTTGGATGACTATAGAACATGATTGTTGCAAGTTTGTACAGAAATGTCATAAATGTCAAGTGCATGGAGATTTGATTCGGGTGCCGCCTCACGAATTCAATGCTATGAGTTCACCTTGGCCGTTTGTAGCTTGGGGCATGGATGTCATTGGTCCAATAGAGCCGGCCGTCTCTAACGGACACAGATTCATTTTGGTTGCTATTGACTACTTCACCAAGTGGGTGGAAGCAGCGTCGTACAAAACGGTAACCAAGAAAGTTGTAGCTGATTTTGTTCGCAACAATTTGATATGTAGGTTTGGGGTACCAGAATCTATTATTACTGACAATGGAGTAAATCTCAACAGTCATTTGATGAGAGAGATATGTGAACAATTCAAGATTACTAACCGAAATTCTGCCGCTTATCGTCCCCAAATGAATAGAGTTATAGAAGCCACCAATAAGAACATAGAAAAGATTTTGAGGAAAATGATTGATAATCATAGAGGTTGGCATGAGATGCTGCCATATGCTTTATTGGGTTACCGAACGACTGTTAGAACATCAGTTGGAGCTACTCTATATTTGCTAGTATATGGAACAGAAGCAGTTACACCTGCGGAAGTTGAAATACCTTCATTAATAATCATCTAAGAAGCTGAATTGTGTGATGCTGAATGGGTTCTCAAGCGGATTGATCAGTTACCATTGATTGATGAGAAGATAATGGTTGCTGTTTTTTATGGTCAACTGTATCGACAGAGAATGGTTCGTGCTTTCCACAAGAAAGTAAGAGCCAGGATATTTGAAATCGGCCAGTTGGTTCTCAAACGCATTTTCCCTCATCAGGATGAGTACAAGGGGAAATTTGCACCAAATTGGTAAGGACCCTATATGGTTTGCAAAGTGTTATCTAGAGCATCCTTGGTCCTGTCGGAGATGGATGGCACCGAATGGCCCAAACCGATCAACTCAGATACCGTCAAGAGATACTATGTGTAGTCTCAATATGTTTTTCTGTTATTTCCTTGTAATCATTTTATTAGCTTGTAATCGCTTCATTTAGAATTTTATCCCTTTTGTAATGAACTACGTCTGACCTGAATTCTCAAGAATGAGATACGTAGGCGGCCTATGTCGGCCTCGGGCACCCCTTTATTCCCTTTTAATATTTTCTTGTATTTGAACTACGTTCCACCTGAATTCTCAAGAATGAGATACGTAGGCGGTCTATGTCGGCCTCGATCACCCATTTATCCCTTTTTAATATTTTTCTTTGTATTTGAACTACGTTCAACCTAAATTCTCAAGAATAAGATACATAGGCGGCCTATGTCGGCCTCATTTGGTTTATTTGTACTTTTCTTATTTTTGTTAATCCTCGAGATGGGGAACTACGTTTGACCTGATTCATGCATTAACGGGATACATAGGCGCCACAATGGTTCGGTCTTATCTTCCGTAAGATTTCTATTTCTCTTTACAATAGAAACTGGGATATAATTTTTTAGAGGGACTCAAAAATTCTCAAGAAAAAGATCTTTTCAACAAGTCGAGACCAAAGCGACATCGAGATTTGCAACTGGGACAGGATTTTTGAGAAGATCTCAAAAATTTCATCATTTGATAATCAACGGCTCGGTATGCGCCAAGACAGTCAACTGGGACAGAAATTTTTGAGGATGACCTCAAAAATTTCAATAAGGTTCATCAGAGGTTTAAAGCAACTTTGAATACTTCCCAACAAGTGATCACATAGACCTCGAGGCATCAACCTCAAAGATGTTCGTTAAGCATGACGTGATATGACACATGGCAGTGGCCTTTTCTAAATATTAATTTTTGAAAATCTATTTTCTTTAAAACATTTCTTTCGTGTTTTAATTATTTGCATAAAAATATTTTGTCTTATCTATCAAGAAGCGGGAGATCAGAGAAATCAACTGAAGATAGCAAGACAAGGAGTAGACAACCGAAGAGATCGACACAAATCAGTTCGTTTTCAAACTAACAATTTTTCTGTGGATGTAGGTCTATAGGTTTGCCGCAAGATTAGCATATTCCTCTATTTAATGAATATGGAGAAGTCAAAAGGGCGAGGAGGTCCCCAAAATTGACAAATTTTCTGTGGATGCAGGAAATATTTTATGTTCTTATATCAAAGATTTGAGAATATGAATAGCATTATTTTATTCAAATTCTCAGAAAGGAGAGGTCCATAATGAGCATTGCAACTATGTTCAGAGATGGAACAAAAGAAAACCACAAAGAGAGCAATATTTTTATTTTCCAGCAACTAAAGATATACGTTCATCTGCATTATATTATCAGATATGATAGTATTTCTTACTCGGAGGGTCATTTATATCGTGTTGTCAAATCAGATGATACCACTACTCCGAGTGACATTTTTATTATATTGACAATTGAGACGATACCGCCACCCAGAAGATCACCTATGTTGCTCGATGGAGCATTATCTTCGTTCGGTACCAGGGATTGCATCATCAGAAGAGAAAGAAATCATGCATTGCAAGAGAAAGAAATCATGCATTTCAAGAGAAAGAAGTCATGCATCGCAAGAGAAAGATTCATGCATTGCAAGAGAAAGAAATCATGCATTGCAAGAGAAAGAAGTCATGTATCACAAGAGAAAGATTCATGCGTAGCAAGAGAAGATTAATGCATAGCAAGAGAAGGATTCATGCATCGCGAAAAAGAATTCATGCATCACGGGAAAGAGATTTATGCATAGCAAGAGAAAGAAGTCATACATCGCAAGAGGAAAAGTCATGCATCATGGGAAAGAGATTCATTCATAGCAAGAGAAGGATTCATGCGTCGCGAAAAAAAAGTCATGCATCGCGGGAAAGAGATTCATGCATAGCAAGAGAAGGATTCATGAATCGCGAAAAATAAGTCATGCATCGCGAAAAATAGTCATGCATCGCAAGAGAAATGAGTCATGCATCGCGGGAAAGAGATTCATGCATAGCAAGAGAAGGATTCATGCATCGCGAAAAATAAGTCATGCATCGTGGAAAATAGTTATGTATCGCAAGAGAAAGGAGTTATGCATTACAAGAGAAAGATATACCCATCACAAGAAGATCAACATCGACTACATCATTTTTCTTTGCAAAAATGACATTAAGAGAACTATCAGCGTATTACATCAGCCTATTTTATTACTTTGACGTCAAAAGAAAAGTACATTGAAGATTATATCACAAATATGAGACACAAGCTTTATTTGCTTTACGTCAAAGCCGATAGAGTTGACGTAAATTGTTCAAGGAGAGTAATTAAGTTTCAACACGATAAAAGACACTATCTCTCCATTTGAATTACATTTTTTTATGCTAATGAGTTTTATCTTAGTCTTTGTTGAGAGCATCCGAGAGGATGAATTCTTAAAACAATCCACAGGTGAGGACGACATCAAAAGGATGCAGCGCAACGTGGAACTTTTTCTTAGCAGCGAATTGGGACATAGTCCAAAGAGAAGTGCCAAACTCTAAGAATGCGAGCAGAGGAGTGACTTCCACCACGATCAAAACACACCCCAATCTGAAGGCATGTGGGTTTTCTTTAAGTTTATTAGTTTCAGTTTCGCATCTGAAAATTTTTGGTCTCTACCGGAAGCAACTTTCCAATGTGAGTGACAATGCACCAAAAGCTTTGGAAATTATGTCCATGCAAGTTCTTATTAATGGGTGTGAAGCATGCCACATTCATGGCTATGAGGTCGCAAGCCTCCTTTTCATACTCGACTTACATTATCGCTTTTCCAGAACCAAAGGTTATCTTGCATAATAGATTTCCTTTTCAATCGATTGAGTCGAACTACAAGTAGCCTGATTCTCTAGGTTTAGGGATATGTAAGCGGGATCAGTGTTGAAAACTCGGTTGTGTTCCAACATTCACTCCTAAATCTTATTCTCGAGCATTCCGGTACATCCATAATTTGAGATCGGGATGACTTGTGAATTCTTTCAAATCATATGTCAAATCAAGCGTATCGAACTACAAGTGGCCTGAATTCTCATACAGCCTGAGATATGTAGGAAACCCATCCTTCGGGGTTCGTCCATAATTCCTAAAGTCCGTAACAAAACCCTCTTCCTAAAAATGAACATGCGGTCGGTCAAAATTGGATTTGTCAATTTCACTTTCCTTGAATTTCTTGCATCAATCCAAGTAAAATAAGGGACAGTTGTTGACACCCAATTTTGGCCCTCCACGATATGAATTAATCACCGAGCTTCTTGAATTCCAAACGATTTGAAATAATTAGTTCTTATAAAGTTCAAAGTATTTTTTTTAAGTTACTTCAACTTAATTTTATCATTTTTATAATTTTTAAGTAATATATATGTTTTAGATAATTATGCATATACTTAGTATATTTTACGAATATCAAAAAATCGACTCAAAAATATTTTGTTTTATTTAAATATTTGGTTACTTGTTTTAGTTATATATGTTGATATCTTTAACTATTTAAGTTAATTATTTTATTTCGTTGAAGTTAAGAGGCTCATTAATTAGTTTGTATTGATTCGTTTTATCCCAATTTGGCCAAATTCATCAATTAAATTCGATTTGGCTACCTTTGAAATTTGTTTGAGCTTTTATTTAAATACAATTCTAGTTAAATCCATTAGTTGTTTTCAGCCCTTCAAAAGGCCAAAGTTTGGACCACCTTTCAGCAGCCATATGTCAATTAGCTGAAATACCAAACCCATTTCCTTTGTCCAACAGCTTTCTTCTTCCTCCAAATTGCGACCCAGCCCAATTCTATCCTAACCGACCCGACCCAGCCCTTTTTTCCCCTTCTAAATTCAACGTGAACATTACATCGTACAATTCCCAGAAACGACACCAACAACATCTTCGAATGACAACATCGATCAACGACAGCAGCTCATTCACGGTGTCAACAAGATAGATGGAAAGCAGTAGCGGCATGAGGAGATGCGTGAAGGACGCTGCGTCTCCTTTGTCTTCTTCTTCCCGTCCCTCTCAGATCGTAATGTTCCAGCAGAAAAGTAAACTGCGTTTTCGTCCTTGCCAAGCTTGAGATGGAGCCACGTCGCGCCCAAAGACGATGAGTTGATCATAGAGCGCAATTTGCCCTTTTCTCTTTTGGAATGGGTTAAAATCGTAGGAAAAAGGTGTTTAGCTTGAAAAAGTGAAAGATTTTGAATTCGAATTGGATTTGGGCCTTTTGATCCGTTTTCCCCTTTTCTGAAACCTTAGATTTCACCTACAAATACCCCTTTTTTTTATTCATTGGAAGGGGGGACTGATTCATGGAAATAGATAGGAAATTAATATACAAAGAAGAATAGTTTACAAAAGGATTTCTTGTGGTTAACCGCTTTTACAATTGAAAGATTCTCGAACAAGTTCTCTAATTCTAAATCTTCGAGAAGTCCTTAATTTGGGTTTTGTTTGGAGTGTTCAAATCGGAACTCGTGTGGAAAAAGTCATTGTCTCCCCTGCTCGCACCGTCTTCAGTCGCTGCCTTCGAAAAGGTAATATTCCCGCTCTGATTTTAATCTTTTCATTGTGAGTTAGTAATCGCCTAGTTTTATGGTTTGATATCGTGATCTCTTAGTTTAGTCGACTTGTGATTGTTTGACTCTTGACCATTTAAAGCCTCATAAGGCCGAGATTTCGAAATATTTGAACTGCACTGTTTGATAATGAACCAGTAACGTGTTTGGGTGGTTGATTCAAATGCTCCTTCGGTTTTGTTTGTAGCTTTAAATGCATCTGGTGCATGAGTTGATTCCCTTATATTTTTTTTATTATTATTAAAATACCTTCACTGCTTAAAAATTTATTCATCATTGTTAACTCTTTTTCAAGTTTCATTAGTCATAATAATGGTGTTGGTTCTCTTCTCACTTGCTCACTATGTGTTTGAAATCGATTTAGTAGAATATATGTTAAGCACTTTCGATTGATAGAAGAGTAAAAAATGACGTAAGAGTTGTTGTATTAAGACTGGAATGTTTGTTTATGTGTCGACTCGTCTTATGTCTATCCTGTTCTAATAAGACTACGGGCTGCGATCATGTTTGGTTTGAATAGGAGTTTTCTCATTTGTTTCCTTCTCCTTCTATTTACTGTAGCATCGTGATTGTACTTCTCTTCTCTGGCTAAAATCTGGTGGCAAATTGTTGTGATATAAGTTTAAATTTCAGGCTCGGGTATATCTAAAGCTCATGGTCATTTTGAGTCTAATGGCTAAAATCTAGTTCGAAGTGTTGTTTCTTCCCTTGTAATTGTTTGATATTTTATCACTCCCATAGGTCATATTGGTCATGTTCTCTATCTTATTTAAATCGAAGTCTCGCTAAGGTGTAATAGCTTTTTATTCTCTGTATGGCTCTTTAAACCTAATTGTTATCTCTTTTTTATCTCTTTTCTAATAGCTTATATTAATCGTGTTTTATTTTAGAAGGATTGCAGTTATGGTTTGAAACCCCAGATTCCCTTTTTGTATTCAACTATAAGATCTCTTCAAGAATAGCTAGAATCCATGCTTTGATGCCTTGTATTTTGGTCCTAAGTTTATATTGATTAATGGTTGCTTGCTATATGCCTACTGCTGGCCGTTGTCATTTAATTCACAGTTGCATTCCTTGAGTTGATCACTCAATAGTATATGCAAAGTTGGTTATGTTCTCATACTTGCCTCTTATGAATTAATTTTGAGAGTTAATAGTTTTTAACTATCATAGATTTATTTCTTCCCTCGCTAACTGGGTTTATTTTCTTTTGTTCATTATGAAAAACTATGGAGGATTCTATTGGGGTTCAAATCATTTTCTTGCATCATCGGTTGGGCCACTCAGGCCCAAAGCCATTCTTGAGTCAACTCTTTTTCGAGTCAAAGACGTCAAAAGTGCAGCTGTTCGAAAACAAAAAAAATACAGGAAATTGGATTCGAGATACGCAAATATACAACAGTATACACTCAGTGTATATGTTGTTAATATGACAGAATTGGGCCCGGAAGCCCATCTTTTGTCTTGATTGTATTTTGTTATTTTGGCCTAAGCCCACTTATTTGCTACACTTGTTAGTTCTTAGGACATGTGAAAAATTGGGCATAAGGCCCAAGTAATATTTTATTTTATGTTAGTTAGGACAAGTGCAAGTGATTCAAATAGGCTAAAGGGCCAATACGAAAATGGGCCCAAATACTGACCCAGGCGGACAGGAAAACCAGATTTGGGCCCAAGTCTCTTTCCCTCTTTATTTTATTGTATTTGTGTGTTTGTTAATATTTGCCGCTAATCTTAAGGTCGAAAAATTCAAATCCCCAAAAAACGCCCATTTTGATTTAACAATTTAACTAAATCAGTCATCGTTTAATAAGACTTAAAGAATAAATTTTTATAAATTATCTCACTTATATAGTATTCCCGTATTTCCCCCCTTTCCCTTTTAAAATGGTTCTAATTATAAAAATTGTTCAATTCAAATTAAGTCAAATGAATTTTGCCAAATGATTAATTGCCGGATAACAGCGTATTAGCGGGCATTTCGGGTTATTTCAAACCCTTCCCCAAATGCTAATATGAACCTCGAACCCCTTGAGTATTTTCATTAGATTTTCTGTTTTAATCTTTTGAAAAAATAGTTTTCTTGATTTTTTTTTAAAAAAATTAAGTGGCGATTCTTAAAACCAGTCCAAAATATATTTCTTAATAAAACACTCTCAACATTGAGTCAAGAACTTCTTCAACTGCAGCTCAAACTTCTGGAGGATGTATCACTCAGGACCAGTATCAATAAATGCTCCAGCTATTATCCAAGAATGAAGTTGATAGCATAGTAGAATCTTCTGCCAAGGTGGCCTCTGTAGATGCAGGTATACATACTTCTGCTCTTTTGTAAAGTCCATGTTGTTCCTTATCAATCCCCTTCACCTGACCATTTGAGAGATCTTGAAACACACAGAAGTCAGGAAAGAATGCTACCATGCAATTAAGCTCCTTAGTGATCTTGGACACTAATAGTAAGTTAACTCTGAAGTCAAGCAGGTATAATACATTTGATACATTATAGTTTGTAAATAGGCATGTGCTACCAATATGAGAGACAACAGTAGTGTTACCATTAGGCAGATAAACCTTATTGTGTGCATCGGTAATAGATACACTACTAGTGTCTAATGTGTCAAGATTTGAGGTGATGTGATGAGTAGCTCCAGTGTCTACTACCCATTCACCTGCATTATTGTGTTCACATCACCTCAAATCTTGACACATTAGACACTAGTAGTGTATCTACTACCGATGCACACAATAAGGTTTATCTGCCTAATGGTAACACTAGTGTTATCTCTCATATTGGTAGCACATGCCTATTTACAAACTATCATGTATCAAATGTATTATACCTGCTTGACTTCAGAGTTAACTTACTATCAGTGTCCAAGATCACTAAGGAGCTTAATTGCATGGTAGCATTCTTTCCTGACTTCTGTGTGTTTCAAGATCTCTCAAATGGTCAGGTGAAGGGGATTGATAAGGAACAACATGGACTTTACA
>JAJOOB010034303.1:0-11168 GCA_029582485.1 Solanum tarapatanum
TGTGTATTAGCCTATGCATCTGTCGCCCGGAGCACCCAAAAATATTTTCTCAAAAAATTTATGAGGACCTCTCTATTGAGTAGGAGAACTATCACCTATGCTCACACCATTTTTTTGCACCCATTTCTGTATCTAGAGGCCCTTTTTTGGGAATCGCTAAAATTCCTTCATTTTTCGTGTGTATTATCCCATGGATCTAGCGCCCGGAGTTCCCAAAATAGTTTTTCTCACAAAACTTTATATGGACCTCCGTATTGAGTTGTGGAACCATCACGTATACCCACACCATTTTTTTCCTGTAATATTACTCCATTTTTCGTGTGTATTAGCCTATGGATCTGACACCCAGAGTACCCAAAAATAAATTTTAAATTTTTTTTAGGGACCTCTGTATTAAGTTAGGGAATCGTCACGTATTCTCACACCATTTTTTTTGCTCCCATTTCCGTATCTACAACCCCTTTTTAGGAATTGCGCAAATTCCTCTATTTTTCGTATGTATTAGCCCATGGATCTGGCGGCCGAAGCGCCAATTTTTTTTTCTAAAGAAACATTATGAGGACCTCCTTATTGAGTGGGAAAACCAGCACGTATCCTCACACAATTTTTTTCGCGCCTATTTACGCATCTACATGCCATTTTTTAGGAATTGTGCAAATTTCTCAACTTTTCGTATGTATTAGCCCATAGATCTAGCGCCCAGAGTACCCAAAAAAAATTTCTCAAAAAATTTTATGAGGACTTTTGTATTGAGTTGGGAAACCACCACGTATGCTCACACCAAATTCCTTATTTTTTTGTGTGTTAATGCCCATGGATCTAGCGCCTGGGACATCCAAACAAAATTTCTCAAAAAACTTTATGAGGACCTCCATATTGAGTTGGGGTACCACAACGAATGCTAACTCCATTTTTACACGCCCTTTCCCGGATCTACAAGCCCTTTTATAAGGCCTCTGTATTGAGTTGGGGAACATCACGTATGCTCACACCATTTTATTGCGCCCATTTCCTAATCTACAGGCAATTTATTAGGAATCGCGCAAATTGCTCAATTTTTCATGTGTATTGTTAGCCCATTGATCTGGCGCCCATAGCACCCAAAAAAAATTTCAAAAAACTTTATGTGGACATCTTTATTGAGAAGGGGAACCATCACATATACTCACAACATTTTGTCGCGCCCATTTCCGCATCTACAAACCCTTTTTAAGGAATCGCGAAATTACTCAATTTTCATATGTATTAGCCCATTGATCTGGCGCCCGGAGCACCCAAATTTTTCATGTGTATTAGCCATGAATATGGCGCCAGAATCACCCAAAAGAATTTCTCAAAAAACTTTATGAGAACATCCGTATTTAGTTGGGGAAGCATCACTTATGCTCATACAATTTGTTTCGCTCCCATTTCTGTATTTACAGGCCCTTTTTGGAAAATCGCGCATATTTTTTAATTTTTCGTGTGTAGTACCCATTAATTTGGCATCCCGAGCATCCAAAAAAAATTTCTCAAAAAATATTTTTAGGACGTCCGTATTGAGTTGGGGAACCATCACGTATGCTCAAACCATTTTTTCGCCCCCATTTCTGCCTCTATAGACCCTTTGTTAGCAATCAAACAAATTCCTTATTTTTCTATGTGTAATAACCCATTGATCTAGCGCATGGAACACCCAAAATAAATTTCACAAAAATTTTCATGAGGAAATCCGTAGAGTTGAAGAACCACCAAGTATGCTCACACTAGTTTTTTTCGTGTCCATTTTTGCATGAACAGACCCACTTTTAGGTATGGCGCGAATTCCTTAATTTTTCGTGTGTATTAACCCATGGGTTTGGTGCCCGAGAACCCAAATTTTTTCTCAAAAAATCTTTATGAGTACCTCTGTATTGAGATAGGGAACCATCATAAGCACAACATTTTTTTCGCGCCCATTTCCGCATTTACTGGCCCTTTTTTATGAATAACGCAAATTTCCTAATTTTTCGTGTGTATTAGCCCATGGACCTAGCGTTCGGAGCACCTAAATTTTTTTTCTCAAAACACTTTATGAGGACCTCCTTATTAGATTGGGGAACCATCACGTATGCACACACGATTTTTTTTGCGCCTATTTCTGCATCTACAAAACCCATTTTTAGAAATCGCGTAAATTTCTCAATTTTCGTGTGTATTAGCCCATGGATCTGGCGCCCGAAGCACCTAATATTTTTTTCTCAAAAAGTTTATGAGGACCTCCGTATTTAGTTGGAGAAACATCACGTATGCTCACACCATTTTATTCGTGCCCATTTCAGCATCTATAGGCCCTGTTATAGGAATCGCGCAAATTCCTCAATTTTCGTATGTATTAGCCCATTGATCAGGCGCTCGGAGCACCAATATTTATTTTCTAAAAAAACTTTAGGAGGACCTCCGTATTGAGTTGGAAAACTATCACATATGCTCACACCATTTTTTATTGTGGCCATTTCCGCATCAACAAGCCTTTTTCAGGAATCACGCAAATTCCTCAATTTTTCGTGTGTATTAGCCCATTGATCTGGCGTCTAGAGAACTCAATTTTTTTCTCAAAAAACTTTATGGGACCTTCGTATTGTGTTGGGGAACCATCACGTATGCTCACACCATTTTTACGTGCCTATTTCGCATTGACATGCCTTTTTTTAGAAATCACGCAAATTTCTCAATTTTTCGTGTGTATTAGCGCATTGATATAGCGCCCGCAACACCTATTGATTTGGAAAACCTTCACGTATGCTCACACCATTTTTTTTTCTGTAACTCTACTCTCGACTTAGATTATACATCCAAAAAGGTCCGCTATTTCCATATCTACAGACCCTTTTTTAGGAATCGCTCAAATTCATCAAATTTTTGTGTGTATTAGCCCATTGATATGGCGCCAGGAGCACCCAAAAAAATTTCTTGAAAAACTTTATGAGAACCTACTTATTGAGTTTGGGAAGCATCAATTATGCTCATAGAATTTTTTTCGCCCCCATTTTCGCAATTACAGGCCCTTTTTTGAGAATCCTGTAAATTTCTCAATTTTTCGTATGTATTAACCCATAGATCTGGCGCCTAGAGTACCTAAATATTTTTTCTCAAAAAACTTTATGAGGACCTCCGTATTGAGTTGGGGAACCACCACGTATGCTCACACAATTTTTTTCAAGCGCATTTCCGCATATATAGGCCCTTATTCAGAAATCGCGCAAATTCCTTAAATTTTAGTGTGTATTATCCCATAAATTTGTACTCTCAAGCATCCAAAAATAATTCTCAAAAAACTTTATGAGGACTTACGTATTGACTTGGGGAACCATCAGAATGCTCACACCATTTTTTTTGCCCCGATTTCTACATCTACAGACCCTTTTATAGGAATCGCGGAAATTCATTATTATTTCGTGTGTATTAGCCCATGGAATTGGCGTATGGAACACCCAAAACAATTTTCACAAAAAAATTATGAGGACCTCCGTATTAAGTTGGGGAACCACCAAATATGCTTACACCAATTTTTTCGCGTCGATTTTTGCATCAACAGGCCTATTTTTAGGAAAACCATGCATTCCACAATTTTTCGTGTTTATTAGCCCATTGATCTGGCGCACGAAGAACCCAAATTTTTTTCTTAAAAAACTTAATGAGGACCTTTGTATTGAGTAAGGGAACCATCATGTATGTTCAAACCATTTTTTTCGCGTCCATTTCCGCATCTGCCGGCCTTTTCTAGAAATTGCGCAAATTCCTCAATTTTTCATGTGTATTAGCCCATGGAACTGGCGCTCGGGGACCCTAAATTTGTTTCTCAAACAACTTTACGAGGATCTCCGTATTGAGTTGGGGAATCATCACATAAGCTCACGCCAGTTTTTTGACGCTCATTTCCGCATCTACAGGTCTTTTTTTTTAGAAATCGCGCAATTTCCTCAATTTTTAGTATGTATTAGCCCATGCATCTGGCGCCCGGAGTACCCAAACTTTATTTCTCATAAAACTTTATGAGGACCTCTGTATAGAATTGGGAAACCATCACGTATGCTAACACTATTGTTTTTGCCCACATTTTCGAATCTACGAGACCTTTTTTAGGAATCGCTCAAATTCTCAATTTTTCGTGTGTATTATACCATGGATCTGGCGTTCGAAGCACCCAAAATTTGTTTGCTTAAAAACCTTTATGAGGACCTTCGTATTGAGTTAGGGACCCATCACGTGTGCGCACACCATTTTTTTTGCGCCCATATCCTCATTTACAGGCCCTTTTTTATAAATCACGAAAATTCCTCAAATTTTCGTGTATATTGGCCCATAGATCTGGCATCCGAAACCCAATTTTTTTTTTTAAAAAACATTACGATGATCTCCTTATTGAGTTGAGGAACTAACACGTACACTCACACCATTTTTTTCGCCTAATTCCGTATCTTCAGGCCATTTTTTAGAAATTGCACAAATTCCTCACTTTTTAGTGCGTATTAGCCAATTAATCAGGCGCCCGAAAAGCCTAAAAAAGTTTTCTCAAAAAACTTTATGAGTACCTCCGTATTGACTTGGGGAACCATCACGTATGCTCACACCATTTTTTTCGCACCCATTTCCGCATCTTCTGTCTCTTTTTTAAGAATAGTGCAAATTCCTCAATTTTTTGTGTATATTAGCCCATGGATCTGGCACCCGTAGCACCCAAAATATTATTCTCAAAAAATTTATGAGGACCTTCGTATTGAATTGGGAAACCATCACGTATGCTCACACCATTTTTTTCGCTCCCATTTTCGCATCTACATGCCCTTTTATAGGAATCGCAAAAATTCCTTAATTTATCGTGTATATTAGCCCATTGATCTGGCGCCTAGAGCACCTACAAAAGGTTTCTCAAAAAACTTTATGCGGACCTCCGGATTGAATTGGAGAACCATCACATATGCTCACACCATTTTTTTGCGCCCATCTCCGCATCAACAGGCCCTTATTTAGAAATCGCGCAAATTCCTAAATTTTTTGTGTGTATTAGCCCTTGAATATGGCGCCCGAAGCACCTAAAAATTCTTTTTAAAAAAATATTGTGATTACCTCCGTATTGAGTTGGGAACTACAACGTATGCTCACACCATTTTTTTCGCTACCATTTCCATATCTACATGCTCTTTTTTAGAAATCGCGCAAATTCCTCAATTTTACGTGTGTATTACCTCATGGATCTGGCGCCCGAAGCATCCAAAAATATTTTCTCAAAAAAATTTATGAGGACCTTCGTATTCCTCACACCATTTTTTTAGCGCCCATTTCCGCATCTACAGGCCCTTTTTTTGGAATTCCTCAATTTTTCGTGTGTATTTACCGATGGATCTGGCGTACGGAGCACCCAAAAAGTTTTTCTCAAAAAACCATTATGAGGACCTTCGTATTGAGTTGGGGAACCATCACGTATGCTCACACCATTTTTTTCGCGCCCATTTTCGCAACTATTGGTCCTTTTAAAAAATTGGTCAAATTACTCTATTTTTCATGTGTATTAGGCCAAAAATCTGGCGCCCGGAGCACCCAAACTTTTTTTCTCAAACAATTTATGAGAACCGCTATATTGAGTTGGAGAACTGTCACATATGCTCAAACCATTTTATTCGCGCTCATTTCCTCATCTACAGGCCCTTTTATAGGAATCGCGCAAATTTCTCAATTTTCATGTGTATTAGCCCATGGATCTGCGCCCTGAGCACCAACAATTTTTTTCTAAAAAACTTTTTGAGGACCTACGTATTTAGTTGAGAAACTATAACGTATGCTCACACCATTTTTTACTGCGCCCATTTCCGCATCTACAGGACTTTTTAAGAAATCGCGAAAATTTCTCAATTTTTCGTGTGTTTTAGCCCATTGATCTGGTATTCGGAGAATCCAAATTTTTTTTCTCAAAAAACTTTATGGCGACCTTCGTATTGTGTTGGGGAACCATCACATATGCTCACACTATTTTTTTGCGCCCATTTTCGCAATGACATGCCTTTTATGGAAATTGAGCAAATTTCTCAATTTTTCGTGTGTATTAGCCCATAGATCTGGCGCCCATAGCACTCAAAAGTAATTTCCCAAAAAACTTTATGCGGACCTCCATATTGAGTTGGGGAACCTTCACATATGCTCACACCATTTTGTTTCGCGCCCATTTCCATATCTACAAGCCCTTTTTTAGGAATACGCATATTCATCAATTTTTTGTGTGTATTAGCCAATGGATATGGCGCCCAGAGCATCCAAAAAAATTTCTTGAAAAACTTTATGAGGACGTACTTATTGAGTTGGGGAACTACCACGTATGCTCATACTATTTTTTTCGTTCCCATTTCGCAATTACAGGCCCATTTTTCAGAATCGTGCAAATTCCTCAATTTTTCGTATGTATTAACCCATAGATGTGGTGCTTGGAGCACCCAAAAAATTCTCAAAAAACATTATGAGGACCTCCATATTGAGTTGGGGAACCAACACGTATGCTCACACCATTATTTTCCAGTCCATCTCCACATATACATGCCTTTTTTTTAGAAATCGTGCAAATTCTTTAATTTTTAGTGTGTATTAGATCATAAATTTGGCCCCTCGAGCATAAAAAAAATTCTCAAAAACCATTATGAGGACTTCCGTATTAAATGAGGGAACCATCACGTATGCTCACAACATTTTTTTTGCCCCCATTTCTGCATCTACAGACCTTTTTTTAGGAATCGCGCAAATTCTTCATTATTTCGAGTGTATTAACTCATGGAACTGGTGCATGGAAAACCCAAAACAATTTTCACAAAAAAATTTATGAGGACCTCCGTATTGAGTTACGGAACTTTCAAGTATGCTCACACCATTTTTTTCGCGTCCATTTTTGCATGAACAGGCCTTTTTAAGGAATAACGCGAATTCCATAGTTTTTTGTGTTTATTAGACCATGGATCTGGCGCCCGGAGAATCCAAAATTTTTTTCTCAAAAAACTTAATGAGGACCTCCGTATTGAGTTAGGGAACCATCATGTATGCTCACACCATTTTTTTCGCGCCCATTTTTACATCTGCGGGCCTTTTTTTAGACATTGCGCAAATTCCTCAATTTTTCATGTGTATTATTCCATGGATCTGGCTCCCGGAGCACCCAAAATTTTATTATCAAAAAACTTTATGAGAACCTCCGTATTGAATTGGGGAACCATCACGTATGCTCACATCATTTTTCGCGCTCATTTTCGCATCTACAGACCCTTTTTTAGGAATCGCGCAAATACCTTAATTTTTCTTGTATATTATCCCATGAATCTGACACCTGGAGCACCCAAAAATATGTTCTCAAAAAGCTTTATGCGGACCTCCGTATTGAGTTGGGTAACCATTGCATATGCTCACACTTTTTTTTTTCGCCCCCATTTCCGTATTTACAAGTCCTTGTTTAGGAATCGGCACAAATTTCTGGCACCCAGAGCACCTAAAAAAAATTTCTTAAAAGAAATATGAGGACCTCCGTATTAAGTTGGGAACTACAACGTATGCTCACACCATTTTTTTGCCCCCATTTCCGCATCTACACGTTCCTTTTTAGAAATCGCGCAAATTCCTCAATTTTTTGTGTGTAATTACCCATGCATCTGGCGCCCGGAGCATCCAAAAACATTTTTCTCAAAAAACATTATGAGGACCTTCGTATTGAGCTGGGGAACCATCATTTATGCTCACACCATTTTTTTCGCACCCATTTCTGCATCTACAGGCCCTTTTTTAGAAATTGCGCAAATTCCTCAATTTTTCGTGGGTATTAGGCTATGGATCTGGCGCCCGGAGCACCTAAAAAATTTTCTCAAAACATCTTTAGGAGGACCTCCGTATTGAGTTTGGGAACCATCACATATGCTCACGTCATTTTTGTCGCGCCCATTTCCGCATCTACAGGCCTTTTTTGAGAAATCGCAAATTTCTCAATTTTTCGTGTGTATTAGCCCATGGATTTGACACATGGAGCACCCAAGTTTTTTTCTCAAAAAACCTTTATGACTACCTCCGTATTGAGTTGGGGAATCATCACGAATGCTCACATCATTTTTTCGTGCCCATTTCCGTATAACAAGTTCTTTTTTAGAATCGCGCAAATTCCTCAATTTTACGTGTGTATTAGCCCATGGATCTGGTGCCCGGACCACCCAAATTTTTTTCTCAAAAACTTTATGAGGACCTCTGTATTGAGTTGGGTAACCATCACGTATGCTCACACAATTTTTTTCATGCCTATTTCCGCATCTATTGATCCTTTTTTAGGAATCACACAAATTCTTCAATATTTCGTGTGTATTAGCCCATTGATCTGGCTCCCGGAGCACCCAAAAAAAATTTCTCAAAAAACTTTATAAGGACCTCCGTATTGAGTTGGGAACCGTCACGTATGCTCACACCATTTTTTTTCGGACCCATTTTTGCATATATAAGCCCTTTTTTAGGAATCGCGTAAAATCCTCTATTTTTATTGTGTATTAGTCCATTGATCTGGCGCACAGAATACCCAAAAAAAAATTCTGAAAAAAACTCTATGAAGACATCCGTATTGAGTTGGGGAACCATCACACATGCTCACACCATTTTTTCCGCGCATATTTCCGCTTTTACAGGCCCTCTTTTAGGAATTGCTTAAATTCTTCAATTTTTCGTGTGTAAGCCCATGGATCTGGCGCCTAGAGTACCCAAAAATATTTTCTCAAAATACTTTATGTGGACCTCCGTATTGAGTTGGGGAACCATCGCGTATGCTTAGTCTAAATTTTTCGCTCCCATTTCCACATCTACAGGTCCTGTTTTAGAAATCGCATAAAATCCTCAATTTTTCGTGTGTATTAGCCCATAGATCTGGCGTCCGGAGCACCTAAAATTGTTTAATCAAAAACTTTTACGAGGACTTCCGTATTTAGTTGGGGAGCCATCAGGTATGCTCACACTATTTTATTCACGCCCATTTCCGCCTCTACAAGCCTTTTTTAGGAATCGCGCAAATTTCTCAATTTTTCGTGTGTATTAGCATATGGATTTGGCGCCCGGAGCACCCAAAAAAAATTTGTCAAAAAACTTTATGCGGACCTCCGTATTGAGTTGGGGAACCATCACTTATGCTCACACTATTTTTTTCGCGCCCATTTCAACATTTACATGTCCTTTTTTAGGAATCGCATAAATTTACTCAATTTTTCGTGTGTATTAGCCCAGGGATCTGGTGCCCGGAGCACCCATATTTTTTTTCTAAAAATATCAATAAAATTTGTCCGATTCGAAAGTCGAGTTCTGACTTGTATTATTGTTTGATCCTGGGTTAAGGTGAATTCAAGAGTCAGGTCTAGGTTGAGAGTTAGATTCCAAGTCAGGAGTGTCGAATTCTCGGTTGGACTTGTTATTCGTTGTTGGAGTCGAGATTAGGGTCTAGACTGTATGTGGAAAATCGAATCCAAAGTCAAGGTCAATAGTTGAATCACATATCGAGTCTCTAGTATGGGTCGGATCTTGGTTTATGTTCTAGGTTGGGGAGTCTAGTCTCCGATCAAATCTCAGGTTGGTTTCTTGAGTCGAGTCCCTTGTCATAGTGAAGAGTTAGGTCATGAGTCGAGCTCCCGAGAGTCGAGTTTTTGGACGGAGTTGTAGTCGTGGGTTGGAGTCGAGGTTGGGAGTTTGGTCCTGAGTTGGGATCTAATTAGCGGTGATGAGGTTGAAAGTGACTTTTTGAATTTTTTTAAAAAAAATTATGTAGGGATGTCATTTTTTCTTAAATTAAAGAAAAATAAGTTTAGTTGAAAAATATGTTTCAAAACATTTTATACCAATCAAACATTTGAAAATTGAATAATTTATTTTTAAAAATATTTTCCTTTGGACTAAAGACACCCTGAATAAATGTACTCTTTTAAGAAGATTTTTACACCTTATAACTTTACCGAAAATACATTTAGGGGTCGTGTCACGATCTGAGTCTACACCCTAGACGTGGCCGGCTGACTACAAGCGGAAGACTAACTTAAGAATGCAAAAGCTTAAAACTGAATAAAATTCAATAAACTCAACTTTTCAAAACTTTAACTCAAATGAACAACTTAGAATAAAAATAATATATTCGACTCGCCATAAAATAGGCACTTAAGTCTTTAAAACATTTAATAAAATAAATGAATAATACAGACTTCTCAACTATACTGACTATCTATGAAGCCTCTAACTGATAAGGATGGAAGTCGGGACAAGACCCACGACATCTTGACTAAACTGAAAAGTAAATGAAATCCTCCGGAAGCAAGGAGGCTCACCATAGCTAACTCGAGCTCTCGGATGTATCAACGAAGCTCCTGTTGACACTCTTGAATACATGTGTCTGCATCATGAGAAGATGCAGGCCAAATAGCTCAATATGTGGAATGTACGAGCATGTAAGAAGAATTCTAAAGCGTAAACATAAGCTTGAAACTTGATAAAAAAAAAAAGAAACATACTTACCTTTTTTCAACTCACTCAACCTAAGAATAAGATACTCAACTTAAAGATTAGATACTCGACTTCAAAGATATAATACTCGACTTGAAATACTCAACTTTTGATACTCAACTCATGAATACTTGACTGAACTCATTTCATTATAAAGCAGTTTAAAACAAGTGCAATATAAAGAAAAAAGAAAAATGTTTAAAACATGATGTCAACTCATAATCATAAATTCATAAAAGACATACCATGCTCCCTCTCAAAGTCTACTTGTGCAATGCATGAATGAAGTCCCGTACCCCCATTCATACTAAGCAGAACCCCTTGAGGAACCATGCAATTACTACTGTGGGAGTTTCTCTAACCGACAACCACCACTATGAGCCTAAGTGGTGATACAACTTCTTGTCCACGCTGCCAGAACTGTCTTATACTTTGCCATCATATAAAACGCTTAACTTAGTGGATCCACTAGCTTAACTTATGTGATCATTTAAAAAGTATGACTCATTAATACCTATGATGGCTACATGGTTTATGGAGACTTGAGTTAATATGAACTCGCATCCTCATATCGGTGCTCAATACTACTCCCAAAAATATACTTAGCTCATATGTTTTAAAACAACTTCTTTCTTTGGTTTGAGATAATTACTCAAAACTTAGCT
>JAJOOB010034307.1:0-10539 GCA_029582485.1 Solanum tarapatanum
GAAATTTTGATTAATATGTGTATGACACTAACTGAAGTTAGTGTGGGAATGAAACACTAACTGCAATTTGTTTTAAATTTATTTATAGTAGGACACCAGTTGAAAACCAAATTAATATTCATGTAAACTTACATTAAATTAAATACTCAGGATACCATAATTACCTTTTATAATTATCACTAATATTTACATTATCTTATGTATCATCCTTTTCTTTTTTGCTCTCATGTTCATCTCTATTTTCTTTTCTCTCATTCTCACTTTTTTTCTCACTTGACATATCATTCTCTTCGCACAACACAACTTCTCTTTTTTACTTTCTTGTGATGTCAGCATGCACTCCATTTCTCCTCCTCTCACTCTTTTCTCTCTCAAATTTCTTCATTGCACCTTTCACGCGATTCTGATCTTCATAAACTTGGGCTAGAGTTAAAGGTGCAAGTGTATATTTTCTTTCATTTAGCTCAAGAGAAACTCTATTCTTTCTCCTATCATGAATTACATTCCTATTAAATTGTCATGGCCGCCCAAGCTGACAATCTTGCATTGAAATGACATCACAAAGAACATTATCGGAATATCTCCCAATGGAGAAAGAAATCATGCATTGCTTAGTCACCTTACACTCACCAAAATCATTCAACCATTGCCTCTTATAAGGAGTAGTGTGCTTAATGCATGTAAATTTCAACTTCTCCACAACGTATGAACTTATCACATTAGTACCACTTTCACTATCAATAATCATAGAACAAATATTACCATTTATCCCACACCTTGTATGAAATATTGTTTCTCTCCTTAAATTAGTTATGGTGACATTATTCTCCTTCAATCGTTTGATCGACACATCAACACAGTTAATGTCGTTTTGAGTTCTAGCTTCCATTTCCTTACATGTTCTAAACATCTCAAAAAAATATCAAAGAGACAAATATCTCTCAATTTGACTTTTTTTCTCTCTCTATTGATCTCACTCTCGTTTGCCTTTTCCCACTCAAATTAGTACCTTTGGATGGATCCTTCACGATTTATATATAAACCTTATTAGTAACAACTTTTTAGAAGTAAGATGTAGAAAGAAATTTATCAATACCCAGATAAATTGGGATTGATGCGACAAGAACAAAGAGCACTTTGGATTACAATATTTTTTTCAAAAATAAATCCGAAGTTTCTTTAAAATACCTTAATTCTCAAGCAATACCTTTTTTTTGCTCTTTTTTTTCTTTTTTTTTTTGCTATGTAGCTTAACTTAAGCAACTACAACAAAGACATTTTTTTTGTTTTGAAACTCCCAAGATTATCAAGAGCGGAACCTTGATAGAACTGCTCTGATACCACTTGATAAAAATCGGGTTATCAGAATAAACAAGAAATTAATGCGGAAGCGAAATTATAAAGATTAAAGAAAGAAATTGAAAGATATGTGAAATTCAAGAATAAAATCCCCAATTTCAAAATAAAGTGCTAAGAACCCTAATTGATCTTAGTATTCAAAATTAGTGGATTAAGACTAATTATGATACTAATAGAGTCAATTCAAGAACTTATATCAAAAGTGATCTAGATCTCTATTACGATGAAATTAGAGAGAACAATTAGTATAAGACTAATCACCTTTAATTTACTAATAGAAACCAAAAATATCAAATTAAGAATTAATATTACCTCTTAAAGAATTGTTCTTATAACGTTGTAAGATAAATCCATAATCACCACACATAAAGGTGTAAAGAAGAGAAACCTCTCAAATAATATTAATCATGTCTGTCTAAAATAATAAAATCAACCCCTATATATAGAGAAAACCTATCCCAAATAGAATAAGATTTAAATCCTACTTTTATGGAAACTTTAAATTAGGAAAACTTTAAACTATGAAACTTTTAAACTAGGAAACTTTTTTAAACTAGGAAAACTTTAAACTAGGAAACTTTTAAAATAGGAAATTTTGACTTTAAGCATTTAGCTTTTTGGGCTCTTTTATTAGGCTACGTGTGACCCAATCTTCTTTCTTTTGGGCTTGAATTTGGACACTTCTTTCGTGATAAACATATTTTTTATTTTTCATTGAAGCCCGTCAACTTCAATACAAGTAGTCTGACATTGATATTATCAGAGTGGCTACCTAAGACTATGGAGCATGGTCATGCCGTGTAAACACCACATAAATACGATCATGATAGTAAAATGTCATATAACCCAAGTCATAGAGCTTAATAGAACTTTGACTTAGGTGCATTCTTGAAGTAGGAACCATCTCTAAGATTCAAGACTCTTTACAAAATGTGCATTCTTGAGATGGTTACAGAGCAAAACATGATTTAAGTGTCAAGCATATATCATATTGAACCATGTATTTTAAAATTCAAGCTTTCTTACAATAGGTAAAACAATCCTAGAAGTGTAACCACATCTCCAAAACATATTTAGTTTTACCTTCTCCAGCAAACATAACAGAATAGACTAAATCAATTGGCCATTTCTCGAGCTTGAAAGCATATGCATTCCTAACGTGTGCAGTTACAATCGCGATGGCAGATTCTTGATTGTTGGTGTCTCCTTCTGTATGGACGAGCAAGAACAGTACACTCTTCAACAAAATTCCTTTGTCGTGCATGAGGAGCATGGTTCTGAGAGCGTGTATTGTGTCCTATCTGAGTTTGGCGTGGCTGGACAATGTTATGAGGGTGGGTGTTATATCGGGGAGCACCACTAGCGCGGAGTGCTTGAGGTGCACGAGCACAACATGCTTGAGGTGCACGAGTGCGGCGTGCTGGTGTCGGAACTGTATTAGCGGGGGGTACTGGTGGTGTAGGAGTGGGGGATACTGGTGTCGAAGATACACGAGTGAGGGGTAATGAAGGTGCGGGGGGATGCGGGATAGTGGGTGGGGGTTATGGAAATGAATGAGTCTGAAAACGTAGCTTCAGCTTGAGAAGTTGTAGTAGATGAAATGCCTACCCGAGAAATTGAGGAAGTTGGAACGGGATCGTTGTGAACAGAAGGGCCAGAAAATTGGCATGACTCTGAACCTGCAACTTTAGTAGAGTAGATGAAGTTACAGAACTAAACAATGTAAAACCTTGCTGAGAAACGGAAGAAGTTACAATGGGATTGATGTAACAGGCAGGGGAAGAAAATGAAAATTGGTTTGGGGAACTCGAAATAGTGTTGGAAACAGAACGACTAGAAAACATAAGTTGGTCTGTCATCACAACTGAGGGTTGAGAAGAATTAGGGACCCCTGAAGTAGTGTTGTTTGAAATATAATGCCAAAAAATGTAGATTTGTTCGATAACACAATTGAGGGTTGAGAGGTGGAAGCTATGACCTTTCCCTTCAAATTTTGCACTGGAAGAGGGGAGGAAGAACCTAGAGTTGTGGAGAGGTTAGTGGAACACTCTAGATTTCCCTAGACCTTTCCTTAGAAGACTCTAGAAAACCTTTAGATATTTTAAGAATACTTTGGAATATCCTAGAACATGTAGAGAATTCTAGAGAGGGACCAAAGTGTAAATACTTTAGGGACTTGTAAAGTAAATTTTCATTACACTTTAGCCCCTAGGTGGTAGTATAAATAGATGGGGCATTCATTTGTAAATCATCCAACAAAGTGTAAGCATTCCACAAGCAATACAAATCCTTCCTCCAAATCTTTCCAAGTCTTTCTTTGCATTCTCTTAGCGGTCTAGCTTCAAAGGGCTTACTTGAGATTACAAGATCGTGAAAGATTTGTGAGTAAGTTGTCAAGTGTCGTACGGAATATTAGTGAGACTCTAAGTTTGTGACATATAGTACCAAATGAAAACTCAGATTGAGACATGAAAGTAAAAGGAAATCCTGGAATAGTGTTGTGTGAAAAGGTAAGGTTAGAAAATATAGATGCGTCTGAATATGCAACTGAGGGTTGAGAAGAGGAAGCTATAGTACCAGATGACAATTCACATAGCGATAGAGAAGTAGAGAACCTTGGAATAGTGTTATGTGAAAAACTACGGCCAGAAAATGTAGATGCGCCAGAAAATGCAACTGAGCGTAGAGAGGTGGAAGTTATATAGTACCAAATTGTGATATGAAAGAACATGGGAATCCTGGAATAGTGTTATTTGACAAGTTGAGGCCAGAACTAGATGTATGTGCCTGATAACGCAACTGTGGGTTGAGTGGTTGTAGCAACAAAACTTGAGGTAACACATAAGGATATTCGTTCAGAACCCACAGAAGTTGCAGTACAAGGACCTGCTTCCTTAGAAGGGATGGTATCTCTTGCACTAAAATAATAAGAAAAGTGGATTAAATAAAAATATACCTAGAAAATAAAAAAATAAATGAAACCAAATATAATCATGTACTCTATTATTGAGTAAAGCACCTCCGAATCCAGCAACTTTCGCCTAACCCAAAGAGTTAAGGCAGTACTATCAAATTTATGCATGTATTCCAGGGTTTCTTTCAACAAACCGTACTGGTAATGGTCAAGCATCCTTCTGAAATAAGTGTTTATACTGAAGTAGGTTTTGAATATGCATTGTTCTCCCGAACAGATGATGGTGGTTTGGTCCTTCAAAAGAACAAATCTGCAAAATGAACACATATTTGTTTCTTGGGACATAGAGTCCATAGACCTGATACATAGGAAGTAAGATAAAATATGAATCAGAATATCGAAACTCGAAAAAACAAATCTAATTCAGCGGCTACATATCTTATGCATGAATTAGACCTCAATCATTTAAATTGAATTAGATACTAGACTGCACTTTGATCTTTACTTCATTAATTTCACATAAATATAATTTAATTATTTTTTAAAGATGTCACTATAAAACTGTGTCATTAAGCATAAAATGAAAAGTTCCAAACTAAATTGTTTCTAAAAATAAAAAAGTATCAGTAAATGGAACAAACTAAAAAAATAAATACTATCACGCAAAATGGAACACAGGGAGTAATTTATTTTAGCCTTCCATGTTACAAGATTGTAAATATATTATTCTTTTATCCATCTTATTTCTTACTCAAATAGACAAGATTTAAATTCCAGTAGACATTATTAATGGATTCTTATTAACATGTGGCAATTATGAAGTGTTGTTAGAGTTAGTTAGGCTAGTGGCAAAATGTACAACTGGCAGGTTGTTAAGTGTAGGAGGTTGAGTCGGTTAGTTTAGATATTCCCTTTGTATATCTATGCAACTTGTGTACTGATCATTACTTCTTCTTAATACAATTTTTCAATTTCTAGAAAGATCCAATTCAATGTTTCTCTGTTAATAGCTTTGATCACCATTGTTCATCATTTTCTCATGGTATCAGAGCAGTAGATCCTTGAGGATTCATGCTAAGCTCGATTAATTCTCTTCACTTGAACTGCATCAATGATAAGAGTGAAAATTAATTCAACTCATCCTCTGTTTCTAGGCACTGCAGATTCTCCGGGATCTGTCCTTGTTTCGATGAAGCTCACTGGATCTAAAAACTATGGTTTGTGGAGTAGATTAATGTGAATTGCATTATTGGGGAAGAGAAAGCTTGGGTTCGTAAATAGAACATACACGAAGGAATCACAACCTGCAGAACTTCATGACCAGTGGAAAACGTGCAATGTTGTGGTTTTATCATGGATCATGAACTCAGTACCAGATGATCTCCTCAGTGGAATTGTCTATGCATCGAATGCGCATCTCGTCTGGGAGGATTTATGAAGAAGAGTTACGATAAGGTTAATCGAGCCCGGATCTGGCAACTTCACAAGGAAATCACCACACTGATGCAAGGTACCAATTATGTCTCAATGTATTTCTCGAAATTAAAGGAATTGTGGAGTGAATATGATGTGTTAGTTCCTTCACCAAGTTGTGGTTGTGAAAAATCGAAGGAGTATGTTGAGCATTTAAGTCAACAAAGATTATTGCATTTTCTTAGTGGTCTCAATGAGTCTTATGACCAAGCTAGGAGGAAAATACTTATGAAATCAGTAGCATCAACACTAGGTCAGGCATATGCCATGATAATTCAGGAGGAAAGTCAACAAATTGCTGCAACTCATGGAGCAGCTAAGACAACTGAAAAGATGGAATCCTTGGCACTACAAACATCATCTTCTATGGCTCTTCAGGCAGGTAAAGGTAGAGGATTTAGAGGAAAGAACCAACAATGTGACTATTGCAAAATGAAGGGGCACACTAGGGAAAACTGTTACAAACTTGTTGGTTACTCACCTAGAAAGTCTTATGGAGGTAGTAACAATTCAGAAGGATGGAGGAACAATGGTAATTCTGAAGGCTAGAGACGAAATGCAAACAATTCTGATAATTGGAGAAATGATCAATCACTAGCAGCAAATCATGTTGATGTTGCTTCATCATCAAAGGACATTGGAGGAAATCACTTTCATAAACAAGGACAACCTTACAATTCTTTCTCTGATGAACAGTACATACATATACTAGGCTTGTTGAACAGGGACATAAAAGATCACCATCATGCTAACATGACATGTATTATTACTTGTATGATGTCTATTGGCCCACAGGATGAATGGATCATTGACTCTGGAGCTACACATCATTTTACTGGCAACAAAGAATTATTACAAAATTGTATTAATATAGATGTTTCTAAGAGGGAAAAAGTGCATTTACCTATAGGTGAAAAGGCAGAGATTACTCACACAGGGAGTGCAATTTTGTTTGAGAAAGAGGTAGTACATGGTGTGTTATATGTTCCTGAGATTAGGTTTAATCTGTTATCAGTGTCAAAAGTGACTGAAGAGATCTCTTGCTTTGTCACTTTCTTCCCTGATTTTTGTGTTTTTGAGGACATCTCCAATGGCAAGGTGAAGGGGATTGGTAGAAAGAAAGGAAGCTTATACATGATTGATGTAGGTATGAAAGGAAAACTCATGACATCTGGACTAAAGGCAGCACCCATGACTAACAATAAAAACAACAATAATCTCTGGCACATAAGGTTAGGACATCCTTCATCCACAGTTATGCAGAAGATTTCAGAGTTGCATAAATGTACTAGCATTACTCCAGATAATGGTTGCCATATATGTCCATTAGCAAAGCAAGTTAGACTACAATTCCCTATTAGTATGTCTAAGTATGATTTTCCATTCCAACTTGTACACATGGACCTTTGGGGCTTATAGGGTGCCAACTTATGATAAGAAATACTATTTTTTGACTATTGTGGATGATCATTCTAGATTCACTTGGGTTTACTTGTTGCAATTAAAATCTGAGGTGATTGTTGTGCTCAGACAGTTCTTACATATGATCAGGAATCAGTTTGGGAAGATGATTAAGGTGTTAAGGTTTGATAATGGAAGTGATTTTTTTAATTCTAAATGTGATGAATTATTATCATTCTTACTGTCTATACACTTCACAACAGAATGTCACTGTGGAGAGAAATCACAGGCAAATTTTAAACATAGCTAGAGCTTTAAGGTTTCAAGCAATGATACCTCTTAGATATTGGGGACTGTGTATTAAAGTTGTTGTGTATTTGATGAATAGATTACCCTCTATTGCCATAGGAAGGAACACACCATATGCATTGCTCCATCATAAGAAGCCATCACTTACTCATTTAAGAGTGATAGAGTGCCTTTGTTATGCCACTAATCTAATAAATGGAGATAAATTTGGACCAAGAGCTAAGGATGTTGTCCTTCTTGGTTTTTCAGAACAGCAGAAGGGCTACATTCTTCTTGACATAGACTCAAGGAATTTGTTTGTTAGTAAGAATGTGGTGTTTAGAGAAACTATTTTCCCTTTTCACTCATCATGCTCAAAGACCACACTCATTTCTAATTGTGATGCTACTATGTCTGTACCTACTGATGAAGATGATCATTTTTTGCCACCCTCAGCAACTGAGATGAGAGATCCTGAAGATATTGACAGGTCTGCTGATATTGTCACTAACATAGACTCAAGGAGTATTATAGATCCAAGTGATGTTGATACCAGAAATGTTGTGGTTTCTGGTGATGTCAGAAGATCCTCAGGAAGAGTGTTAGCACATCTAAGTCCAGGGCTAGCTGCAACACCAATTTATATCCATTATCTGCCTATCTATCATATGACAACACCAGTACTAAGTATCAAAGTTATCTTGCTAAGTTTTCATCCATAGTAGAGCCTAAAAGTTTTAAGGAAGCTTCCAAAGACACTAGATGGGTTAAAGCTATGAAGTTGGAAATTAAAGCTCTTGAAAATAACAACGCATGGCAGATTGTAGATCTACTTGAAGGGAAGAACACAATGGGCTCTAAATGGGTCTACAAGATCAAGTTTCAGGCCAATGGAGAGGTGGAAAGGTTCAAAGCTCGACTGGTTGCAAAGGGATATAGTCAAAGAGAGGGTCTTGACTATTATGAAACTTTCTCCCCTATAGCCAAGATGGTCACAGTCAGATCAGTCATTGCCATTACAGCATCTCAAGGATGGAATTTATTCCAGATGGATATCTTTAATGCATTTCTCCAAAGGAGATTTATGTGAAGAAGTTTACATGGAAATGTCTGAGGGTTTCAGAAGTCAGGGGAAGACCAAGGTATACAAATTACAAACGTCACTATATGGACTTAAGTAGGCATCAAGGCAGTTGAACATTAAGCTAACTGAAGCATTAGTTGGCAATGGTTTCATTCAAAGCAATCGTGATTATTCTCTGTTCACAAAAAGGAAGGATGCAAACATTGTTGTTATCTTAGTCTATGTAGATGATTTATTAATCACAGGAAGTTGCAAGGATATGATTAAGGATGCAAAAAAAGCACTTCAGACAATTTAAAGTAAAAGACTTAGGAGAACTTAAGTACTTTCTGGGGATAGAGGTTCTAAGGTCTAAGTCTGGGATACTATTGAATCAAAGGAAATACGTGTTGGAACTAATCTCAGATATGAGACTGAATGGAGGAAAGCCTTCAGCTACACCTATAGAGACTAATGTCAGGTTAACCACTGTAGAAATCGATAAAGCAACAGGAAGCCAAGGTGATGCATTACTGACAGATGCTAGTGCTTATCAGAGATTGATAGGGAAGTTGTTATATCTGACTATTACAAGACCAGACATCAGTTATACTATGAAAACATTGAGCCAGTTTATGCAATGACCTAAACAGTCTCATTGGAAAGCTGCCATTAGGGTAGTGAGATACTTAAAGCTTGCACTTGGGCAATGCATTCTCATGAGTTCACAGCCTAGTCAGGAGCTCACATGTTGGTGTGACTCAGACTGGGCATCATGCCCAAACACTAGGAGATCTGTGACTAGAGCTGTCAATATAGGCAGGCCCACCCCTTTCGGGCTAAGCCATATAGGTTTTGCAATCTGATAGGCCAGGCCGGGCAAGCCCATTTTTTATGTGGGCCAGAAAATGGTCGGCCCAACCCACAAGTGTGTGGGCTACGGGCTTTGTCGGGTCAACCCTCTTTTCTAAAAAGTATATTTTTTATAATTTTTTAAATTAAATTATAATTTAAAAATATCGACTAGTGTTACTACTTTTTAATCAAATACACAAATAAAATTATTTATATAATATTTATTAAGTTTGATTTCAAGTAAAAACATAAATAGCTAAATAGAAATATTAACCTAATTGTTTTCCAATGATCATAATAAAACACAAAAACTATGATACTATTTCATAGGCTATGGCCTATGTAGTGATTCCCTAGAAATTTTAGGAACTTTATTTTATGTAGTACATATTTTATAATCATAATTTGTATTTTAATTGTAATATTTCAAACTTTAAACAGATTTTGAGTGTAGACTCCTGTTATTTTAAATATTCTATTTTATTTTTATTTTTAATTAATTTTTATTTTACCCACGGGTCTGGCCTATCCATATTTCTCAAGCCCCACAAATCGACAAGCTTATTCAGGCTGGGCTAAAAAGTCTTTTTCTTAAATGGGCTCCAAAAATCGTAGCCCACCTCTATCAAATCACGAGTTAGGCCAAGCTGGCCTAACGGGCCTACCCCATATTGACGGCTCTATCTGTGACAGGCTATTTGGTGAAGTTTGGGAGCTCATTGGTGTCCTGGAAATCAAAGAAACAACAGACAATATCAGAAAGCTCTGCAGAAGCAGAGATAGAAGTATGGCTTCAGTTGTGGCTGAAACTACATGGTTGCTAGGCATGTTCCAGGAGTTAGGAGTAAAAGTAACACAACTAGTGACTATTAAGGGTCCGTTTAGCCATGCGATATGGTATCATGATATGGAATCATGAGATGAAATTGAAGTTTTGTTTGGACATGCGATATGAAATTTTTGTGTTGTATATTTTCTCATAAACATAAAAATCCCATAAGTTATAAAACTATTAAAATAGCCCCAATTGTTTATTCAATCTTATCAAATAAAAATTAATAAAATCGCATAATAAATTATTACAAAGCTATTTGTTCTCCACTTAAGTAATTGTTTCATCTAACTTTAATTTAATAAAAAAAAATTGAACATAAATTGTAGTGTACTAGTCTTTAATATAATCCTC
>JAJOOB010034308.1:0-10798 GCA_029582485.1 Solanum tarapatanum
CTCAAGCATTGGTTGTTGGATCACATGGCTAATGGATTTGAAGAATACTTTTACTAGAATGTTTCTAGTAGTGAATGGTGATCAACTTCTATATCAAGAACCAGTGCATACAATGCATTAACCATTTAAAAGTAACTCTTATGAAATTATAGAATATGACATGTAAGTCACTTGTCTTGAGCCGAGGGTCCATCGGAAACAGCCTCTCTACCTCCCAAGGTAGGGGCACTTCTGAATATGCTTGGAAATAGCGTCCTGGTTCCTAACTTCCTCATTTGTGAGGACAAGTCATAGTTGCCTCTGTTGTCTACGATTCATCACTTCTATTCCATCTCAATCTGCATTCCAACTAATTGGAAGGAAAAAGCTTCTCTACGACGTCATGTTATTTGTTTCAGAGCTCGTTCATTTTGAAGTAGTTTTCACTTTTCTCTTACTTAATCCAGGTCTTAAAGAATGCGTCTGGAATGTATAGGAATTTGAACAATTTGGCCATGCAGTTGACAAAAAGAGGTGGTCTCCTCATGACCTGCTCATGTTCTGGAGCTATGACCCAAAGTGGAATGTTCTTCCGCATTCTTCAGGCAAGTTAATTTCTTTTTAATTCAAGAGCAAGCAGGAAGATATATCGGACTCCATTGGAGTTTTTGATGACCATATAAAAAGTCTTTGAATAGTTTCCCGGCAAAGGAAATTTGTGTTTGAATAACTGTTTCTGAAAAAAGGTTTGGAATTTGTTCTTCCTTAACATTTACATTTTCTTTTTATTTCGGAGGAATGACTATGGTAGTAGTACGAAACCTGTAAGAATAAAGGGACCCAAATTCAGTGGCTACATAGTTTTTGCACCCAAAATCCATTCCATGCTCTGGAATTGGATGTTCAATTAATAGTTTTGTTAAAATACAATGTGATCTAATAGAACACCATGATATAAGGTGTAAAGTAGACTTTAGTGAGTCAATTTTAACTTTGACAACTTTTGCTCTGCTCGTTCTTGATTTTACAATGGTATGTAACATGGATGAGGTCAACAAATAACTAGATGTTGTTGTTTATATATGTGAGAAATTAAAACACGGGAGAAATATTACCAAGATGTACGAAGACAATTGTCTTTTTATATCCGTACTTTACATTTTAAATAATACTTCGTACATGTTTCCAATGTGAGACACACTAACCTAAGTATTACTATATACACATTATCTATGCACATTAGCTGTCTAGCAATATATGTCATATCACATATGTATGTGGATAGACAGAAACTTGTTTCTCATCCTATGTCTTCCTTGATGACCATTAGAATACTGATAACCATATCACTTCAATGAAGTATCCTCCCTTATTGTGCAAAGTGGGCCTGCAGGCTGCATGAGCACATTTCAGGTAAAAATAGTAGAACTACATACACACATAGAGATGTAGTTAAAGACAGATCCACCAAGTGGAATTTTTATTCAGCAGCAGAGATATTTTCTGTTTTAGAACGCTCATGTCTGATCTTTCTGGTACTTAATGTAGCCTCTTTCCAAAAGAGGACTTGTTAATTTTAGCTATGTTGTAATCCCAAACTGAACTGTATGTTAATTTCTTGATCCAGTCCATGAAACGTGGGTTGATTGATGTGTTCTCTGGTTTGCTACACTTAGGGTGCTGCGTCAATGGCTGGGAGGAAAATCACTGTTGTTCGTGAGGCAGGAGCAGCATGTGACCATCCGATTGATCCTGCCTATCTAGAGGGAGCATATCTCACGAATATCTTGCTTAGAGTGCTGTAAATGTCTTTTTCTGTATATAGAATGAAACTCCTTGTTTACGACAGGCTGAATCAATTTTAGGAATGGAATCTACCGGTTCCTAAGAGACTAAATGAATTTCTTTTTCTTTATCCCTTTCCACATTAATCCTATTCTTTTGTTGACTCCTTTCATAATCGTAACCTCTTCATGTTTGCCACCTCACCTTTTCTTAGTTATTTTACTGTTGATGGTTGAAGTTGGTTTGAGCTGCTAATCGAATGAAAACGAAGATGTAACCCTAAATGAACGAAATAAATAGTTTGAATATTGTCGTTTTGAAACTGCAACTTCAATCCAGCAGATGATGCACATACAAGGAGAATTCTAAATCTGCATTCTGGCATCACATCATTATATGGCAGGCATGTTACTTGGTGCATGGTCATTCTTAGTTGGTGGAGCAATTTGCCTGGTTAATTCCGTTAGAATGAGACCTCAACATTCCTTCACGACCATCTTCATAGAGGGACTATGGCCTTTTAGGCAATAACAGGTCTGTGATGCCCTTATATGTTCTGGTCTGCACGGGCGCTACATTGATGTATTAAATGAGTATATAGCCTTGGCTGACCGGCGCGGGTAACCTTTGAAATTTCATCGTGATGGGGGATATATCATTGCAATTGTTGGTCTTCAACGAGGAATTCCTAATAAGCGCAAGTCATCATCTCATATTGATTACATCCCTGCCTTTTGTGCACACCACCCGTCACTCTTACCGGTTGAACGATCTGATGAAATATTCAATCACATCGATGTGGGCAGTTCGCTGCCAGCGACGTCGCGAGAAGTCCATTAAACCTTATCATTTAGACGAAGGAGAACACGTAAGAAGGTTTTCGTTGGTGAACCTGCAGAAGGATCATTATTGAAACTTGCAAAGCAAAACAACCCGCTAACATGTTTCAATACATGGGGCGATGTGTGGCTGGGGCTGCTCTGGCCTCCTGCTCGCGCGTCTCCCTCTCATCCCCAGCGTGTGCTCCCATATGCACATTGGCTGGCTAACGAACCCTGGCACAGAAAGCGCCAAGGAATATTAATGACACTCGATAATGGATGGTCGGGGGGTGCTTACGCGCCTTTAGTGGAGCATGGAGAGGACGTGTGCTTCTTTTGAAATAGAAATGACTCTCACCAATGGATATCTTGGCTATTGCAAAAATACATGGACTATAGCACACGAAAATCGGCAAAATGGGGGTGTTCCTGCTCCGGGGCTCGTTTGACCTTGAAAATGGGCCGTTTTGGCCGTCAGGGCCAACTGACTCCATAGCTAAGGTCTTAACGGTTGTCCATGAAATATTTCGACAAAATGATGTTGGAATTCCGGATCACCAAAAATCTATGGACTATAGCACACAAAAATTGGTAAAATAGGGGGTTTACCTGCTCCGGGGATTGTTTGACCTTGAAAATGGGCCGTTTTGGCCGTCAGGGCCAGCTGGTTCCATAACTAAGGACTTAAAGGACGTCTATGCAAAATTTCGGTAAAAATAACGTAGAAATTTTGGATCACCAAAAATTCATGGACTATAGCACACGGAAATCAACAAAATGGGGGGTGTTCCTACTCCGGGGCATGTTTGACCCTGAAAATGGGCAATTTTGGCCGTTAGGGACAACTGACTCCATAGCTAATGTCTTAACGGATGTCCATGAAAAATTTCGGCAAAAATGACGTCGAAATTTTGGATCACCAAAAATTCATGGACTATGCACACGAAAATAGGCAAAATGGGGGTGTTCTTACTCCGGGGCTCGTTTGACCTTGAAAATGGGCCGTTTTGGTAGTCAGGGTCAACTGGATCCATAATTAAGGTCTTAATAGACGTCAATGAAAAATTTTGGCAAAATTTACGTCGAAATTTTGGATCACCAAAACTCCATGAACTATAGCACACGAAAATTGGCAAAATAGGGGGTTTTCCAGTTTCGGGGCTCGTTTGACCTTGAAAATGGGCCGTTTTGGCCGTTAAGGCCAACTGGATCCATAGCTAAGGTCTTAACGGACGTCCGTGAAAAATTTCGGCAAAAATGACGTCGAAATTTTGGATCATCAAAAATCCATGGACTATAGCACACGAAAATCGGCAAAATAAGGGGTGTTCCTTCTCCTGGGATCGTTTGGACTTGATAATGGGTGGTTTTGGCCGTCAGGGCCAACTGTCTCCACAGCTAAGGTCTTAACGGACGTCCATGAAAAATTTCTGCAAAAATGACGTAGAAATTTTGGATCACCAAAAATCAATGGACCATAGCACACGAAAATGAGAAAAATGGGGGTTTTACTTGCTCCGGGGCTCGTTTGACCATTAAAATGGGCCGTTTTGGCTGTGAGGGCCAATTGGCTCCATAACTAAGGTCTTAACGGACGTCCATGAAAAAATTCGACAAAAAATGACATCTGAATTCCGAATCACCAAAAATCCATGGACTATATCACTCGAAAATCGGCAAAATGGGGGTGTTCCTGCTCCAGGGATCGTTTGACCTTGTAAATAGGCCGTTTTGGCCGTCAGGGCTAACTGGCTCCATAACTAAGGTCTTTACAGACATCCATGAAAAATTTCGGCAAAAATGATGTCGGAATTTCGGATCACCAAAAATCAATGGACAAGCAAACGAAAATCGACAAATTAGGGTGGTTTACCTGAAGCTCTTTGACCTTGAAAATGAGCCGTTTTGGCCATGAGGGCCAACTGGATCCATAACTAAGGTCTTAAAGGACGTCCATGAAAAATATCGACAAAAATAAGACAAATTCCGGATCGCCAAAAAATCCATAGACTATAGCACATGTAAATTGGTAAAATGAGGGGTTTACCTGCTCCGGGGCTCGTTTGACCATGAAGATGGGCCGTTTTGGCTGTGAGGTCCAACTGACTCCATAACTAAGGTCTTAACAGACGTCAATGAAAAATTTCGGCAAAATTGAGGTCGGAATTTTGGATCACCAAAAAATACATGGACTACAGCATATGAAAATCGGCAAAATGGGGGGTTTACTTGCTCCGGGGCTCGTTTGACCTTGGACGGTTTGGCCGTGAGGGCCAACTGACTCCATATCTAAAATCTTAATGGACGTCTACGAAAAATTTTGGCAAAAATGAGGTCGGAATTTCGGATCACCAAAAATTCATGGACTATAGCACACAAAAATCGACAAAATGGGGTGTTTACCAGCTCTGGGGATCGTTTGACCTTGAAAATAGGCCATTTTGGCAGTGAGGGCCAACTGGATCCATAACTAAGGTCATAACGGATCAATGAAAAAGTTCATCAAAAATGAGGTCGAAATTTTGGATCACCAAAAAATTCATGGACTACAACACATGAAAATCGGCAAAATGGGAGGTTTACTTGCTCCGAGGCTCGTTTGACCTTGAAAATTGGCCGTTTTGGCAGTGAGGGCAAACTGGCTCCATAGCTAAGGTCATAACGAGCTTCCATAAAAAAATTCAGCAAAAATGAGGTCGGAATTTAGGATCACCAAAAAATCCATGGACTATTGCACACGAAAAGCGGCAAAATGAAGGATTTACCTGCTTCGGGGATCGTTTGACCTTGAAAATGGGTCGATTTGGTCGTGGGGCCAACTAGCTCTATATCAAAGGTCTTAACGGACATCCATGAAAAATTTCGACAAAAATGAGGTCGGAATTTTGGATCACCAAAAAATTCATTGACATAGCACAGAAAATTGGTAGAATGGGGGGGTTTACCTGCTTCGGGGATCGTTTGACCTTGAAAATGGGTCGTTTTGGCCGTGAGGGTTAACTCGCTCCATAGCTAAGGTCTTAACGGTTTTCCATGAAAAATTTCGGCAAAAATGAGGTCAAAATTTTGGATCACCAAAAAATCTAGGGACAATAGTACTCGAAAATCGGCAAAATGGGGGTTTACCTACTCCGATGGTCGTTTGACCTTGAAAATGGACCGTTTTGGCCGTGAGGGCCAACTAGCTCCGTAGCGAAGGTCTAAACGGACATCCATGAAAATTTTTGGCAGAAATGAGGTCAAAATTCTGGATCACCAAAAAATCCATGGATTATGGCATATGAAAATCCGAAAAATGGGGGATTTACCTGCTCCTACACTCGTTCGGCCTTGAAAATGGGTAGTTTTGGCTTTGAGGACCAACTGGCTCCATAACTAAAGTCAAAACGGACATCCATGAAAAAGTTGGCGAAAATGAGGTCGAAAATCCGGATCACCAAACTGCCGTAAGACGGTTTGAGCGAGCCGATTTTTTGAAAAAACGCCTTTTACTTATTCTTATATGAGTAGAAATATGATTAGAAAAAAAAAAAATTCAAATAAAGAGGATGAGTTTTTCAAATAGATCACGCTAAAATACGAGGAATCAATTTTTTTTTTGTCAAACGGACATTCGAGCCCAAAGTTATGATCATTTGAAAATTCAGCATCTTAAATATTGAAAGTAGCTGTGAATTTGAGAAACTTCAAACCGCCATAACTTGAGCCTCATATGTCCGTTTCAGGCGATTTTTTTTTCAAACAGTGTATCTTTTGGAGATCTACGGAACCAAACTACCGTAAGGCGGTTTGAGCGAGCGGATTTTTCAGAAAACGCCTTTTACTCATTCTTATATGAATAGAAATATGATAAGAAAAAAAAAGAAATCCAAATAAAGGGGATGAGTTTTTCAAATGGATCTCAAAAAAATACGAGGAATCAAATTTTTTTTTGCGTCAAATGGACATTCGAGCCCAAAGTTACGATCATTTGAAAATTCAGCATCTTAAAGATTGAAGGTAGCTATGAATTTGGGAAACTTCAAACGGCAATAACTCGGGCCTCGGATGTCCGTTTTAGGCGATTATTTTTTCCAACCTGTGTATTTTTTTGAGATCTACGCAACCAAATAGCTGTAAGGTGGTTTGAGCGAGCCCATTTTTCGATAAATGCCTTTTACTCATTCTTATATAAGTAGAATATGATGCGAAAAAAAAGGAAATTTCAAATAAAGGGGATGAGTTTTTCAAATAGATATCGAAAAAATATGAGGAATTAATTTTTTTTTTGCGTCAAACGGACATTCGAGCCCAAAGTTACGATCATTTAAAAATTCAGCATCTTAAAGATTGAAGGTAGCTTTGAATTTTGGAAATTTCAAATGGCCAAAACTAGGGCCTCGGATGTCCGATTCAGGCGATTTGTTTTCAACCTCCGTATCATTTCGAGATCTACGCAACCAAACTGCCGTAAGGCGGTTTGAGCGAACCGATTTTTCGAAAAACGCCTTTTAGTCATTCTTATATGAGTAGAAATATGATGAGAAAAAAAAAGAATTCAAATAAAAAGGATGAGTTTTTCAAATAGATATCAAAAAAATATGAGGAATCAAAAAAATATTGCGTTAAACGAACATTCGAGCCCAAAGTTACGATCATTTGAAAATTCATCATCTTAAAATTGAAGATAGCCGTGAATTTGGGAAACTTTAAACGGTCATAACTCGGGCCTCGAATGTCCGTTTCATGTAAAAAAAATTTCAACCTGGGTATTTTTTTGAGATCTACGCAACCAAACTGCCATAAGGCGGTTTGAGCGAGTCAATTTTTAGAAAAATGCCTTTTACTCATTCTTATATAAGTAGAAATATGATGAGAAAAAAAAAGAAATTCAAATAAAAGGGATGAGTTTTTTAAATAGATCTCGAAAAAATACGAGGAATAACAAAAAAATTGGCGTCAAACGGACATTCGAGCCTAAAGGTATGATCATTTGCAAATTCAGTATCTTAAAGATTGAAGGTAGCTGTGAATTTGGGAAACATCAAATGGCCATAACGCAGGCCTCGGATGTCCGTTTAAGGCGATTTTTTTTTTCAAACTGTGTATTTTTTTGAGATCTATGCGACTAAACTGCCGGAAGGCTATTTTAGCGAACCAATTTTTCGAAAAATGCCTTTTACTCATCCTTATATAAGTAGAAATATGATAAGAAAAAAAAAGGAAATTCAAATAAAGGGATTACTTTTTCAAATAGATCTCAAAAAAATACTAGGAATAAATTTTTTTGCGTCAAACGGACATTCGAGCCCAAAGTTACGATCATTTGAAAATTCAGCATGTTAAAGATTGAAGGTAGCTGTGAATTTGGGAAACTTCAAACGGCAATAACTCGGGCCTCGGATCTCCGTTTCAGGCGATTACTTTTTCCAACCTGTGTATTTTTTCGAGATCTACGTAACCAAATAGCTGTAAGGCGGTTTGAGCGAGCCCATTTTTCGATAAATGCCTTTACTCAATCTTATATAAGTAGAATATGATGCTAAAAAAAAGGAAATTCAAATAAAGAGGATGAGTTTTTCAAATAGATATCGAAAAAATACGAGGAATCAAAAAAATATTGCGTTAAACGGACATTCGAGCCCAAAGTTATGATTATTTGAAAATTCATCATCGTAAAAATTGAAGGTAGCGGTGAATTTGGAAAACTTCAAACGGTCAGAACTTGGGCCTCGAATGTCCGTTTCATGCAAAAAAAAATTCAACCTGCGTATTTCTTTGAGATCTACGCATTCAAACTGCCGTAAGGCGGTTTGAGCGAGTCAAAATTTAGAAAAACGCCTTTTACTCATTTTTTATATAAGTAGAAATATGATGAGAAAAAAAGAAGAAATTCAAATAAAAGGGATGAGTTTTTTAAATATATCTCGAAAAAATACGAAGAATCAATTTTTTTTTTGCGTCAAACGGACATTAGAGCCTAAAGGTATGATCATTTGCAAATTCAGCATTTTAAAATTTGAAGGTAGTTGTGAATTTGGGAAACATCATATGGCCATTACTCAGGCCTCGGATGTTCGTTTAAGGCGATTCTTTTTTCAAACTTCATATTTTTTCAAGATTTATGCGACTAAATTGCCGGAAGGCAGGTTTAGCAAACCAATTTTTTGAAAAACGCCTTTTATTCATCCTTACATAAGTAGAAATATGATAAGAAAAAAAAAAGAAATTCAAATAAATGGATGAGTTTTTCAAATAGATCTAAAAAAAATACGAGGAATAAATTTTTTTGCGTCAAACGGACATTCGAGCGCAAAGTTACGATCATTTGAAAATTCAGCATCTTAAAGATTGAAGGTAGCTGTGAATTTGGGAAACTTCAAACGACAATAATTCGGGCCTCGGATGTCCATTTTTGGAGATTATTTTTTCCAACCTGTGTATTTTTATGAGATCTAAGCAACCAAATACCTGTAAGGCGGTTTGAGCGAGCCCATTTTTCGATAAATGCCTTTACTCATTCTTATATAATTAGAAATATGATGCGAAAAAAAAGAAATTCAAATAAATGAGATAAGTTTTTCAAATAGATATCGAATAAATATGAGGAATTAAATTATTTTTTTGCGTCAAACGGACATTCGAGCCCAAAGTTACGACAATTTGAAAATTCAGCATCTTAAAGATTGAAGGTAGCTTTGAATTTTAGAAATTTCAATTGGCCAAAACTAGGACCTCGGATGTGCGTTTCATGTGATTTATTTTCAACCTCCGTATCATTTTAAGATCTACGCAACCAAACTGCCTAAAGGCGGTTTGTGCGTGCCGATTTTTCCAAAAACGCCTTTTATTCATTCTTATATGAGTAGAAATATGATGAGAAAAAAAAAGGAAATTCAAATAAAGGGGATGAGTTTTTTAAATAGATCACGAAAAAATATGAGGAATCAAATTTTTTTTGCGTCAAACGGACGTTCGAGCCAAAAGTTACGAACATTTGAAAATTCAGCATCTTTAAGATTGAAGGTACTTTTGAATTTATGAAACTTCAAACGGCCATAACTCGGTCCTCGGGCGTCCGTTCCAGGCGATTTTTTTTTAAATCCGCGTATTTTTTCGAGATCTACGCAACCAAACGGCCTAAAGGCGGTTTGTGCATGCCGATTTATCCAAAAACGCATTTTATTCATTCTTATATAAGTAGAAATATGATGAGAAAAAAAAGAAATCCAAATAAAGGGGATGAGTTTTTCAAATGGATCTCGAAAAAATACGAGGAATCAAAATTTTTTTTGCGTCAAATGGACATTCGAGCCCAAAGTTACGAACATTTGAAAATTCAGCATCTTAAAGATTGAAGGTAGCTTTGAATTTTGGAAATATCAAATGGCCAAAACTAGGACCTCAGATGTGCGTTTCAGGCGATTTGATTTCAACCTCCGTATCATTCCGAGATCTACGCAACCAAACTGCCGTAAGGCGGTTTGAGCGAATTGATTTTTCGAAAAACGCCTTTTAGTCATTCTTATCTGAGTAGAAATATGATGAGAAAAAAAAAGAATTCAAATAAAGAGGATGAGTTTTTCAAATAGATATCAAAAAAATATGAGGAATCAAAAAAATATTGCGTTAAACGAACATTCGAGCCCAAAGTTACGATCATTTGAAAATTCATCATCTTAAAAATTGAAGATAGCCGTGAATTTGGGAAACTTTAAACGGTCATAACTCGGGCCTCGAATGTCCGTTTCATGTAAAAAAAATTTCAACCTGGGTATTTTTTTGAGATCTACGCAACCAAACTGCCATAAGGCGGTTTGAGCGAGTCAATTTTTAGAAAAATGTCTTTTACTCATTCTTATATAAGTAGAAATATGATGAGAAAAAAAAAGAAATTCAAATAAAAGGGATGAGTTTTTTAAATAGATCTCGAAAACATACGAGGAATAACAAAAAAATTGGCGTCAAACGGACATTCGAGCCTAAAGGTATGATCATTTGCAAATTCAGTATCTTAAAGATTGAAGGTAGCTGCGAATTTGGAAAACTTCAAACGGCCATAACTCGGGTCTCGAATGTCCGTTTAAGTCGATTTTTTTTTAAACCCGCGTATTTTTTCGATATCTACGCAGCCAAACTACCTTAAGTTGGTTTGAGCGAGGCGATTTTTCAAAAAATGCATTTTACTCATTCTTTGAATAGTAGAAATAAGATGAGAAATGAAAAAGGAAATT
>JAJOOB010034311.1:0-10847 GCA_029582485.1 Solanum tarapatanum
TATTAATCACGAATACAAATAAATAATAAAGGAGAAGAAAGAATAAACCACAATTCTCCGGCCTACACGGCGGCTCTTCCAAAGTTCCTAAGCTAGAATTTTTTTTTATTGTGTCTTGTATCTTGGTTCTTGGCCTCCCAAATAATTATTTCCATGCCCTATTTATAGATGTAGAAAACCCTAAATAAAATAATTGAGTCCAAACAAATTAGGGATCCAAAACCAAAAGGAATTGAATTCCTTTTATTTTTCCCGCCGCGTGATTCATGGTGCTGCCGCCTCAACATATTTCTTCACTATTCACTTGCTGCCACGTGGCAGCAGCAAACATCAAAATTAAAATTCCTCAATTGCAGCCGTCATTCCACGTATATATAAATATATTATTTTATTCAATTTAATTCATTTAGCTGCCTGCTTGATTTCCTTCTTCAACCTTCCATCTTTAATTCATTTTAGCTCCAAACTTTTTCATTTTTCCACAAATTTAATCCTACAAATAAAATACGCAATTTAACACAATTGGTAAAATTCATGCTCAAAAAGGAAAAATATAAATAATAAATGTGAGGAAATAATGATTAAAAATATGTATTTTTAGCCTCACATCATACACAACGGTGGCTCATGAAATGTTGAATATCGTTAAATGCGTTTTAAAATTTTTGGACAATTTATACAACCATAAGTTTTTGATAAAGACTGACGCTCAATCAGTAAAATTCATCTTCGATAAAGATTTTGAAGCATGACGCTTCAAAATTAATATTTGCAAGGTGGCAAGCGCAATTAGCCCCTTTTGACTTTGAAATTCAATATAAAAAGGGAGTTGATAACTCATTACCGGATTTCTTATCCAGGGAATACATTCAATAATCATGTTTTTTCAAACCTTTCTTGATAATGAAACTCTCACTATTATATTGAGGGTTCTCACTTCCTTACCCAAAGATCTTTCAGATCTTAGCATTACAAAGGTTATTGATAATATTTTAAATGAAAATCTCTCTCATATTCTTGTAGAATACTATTTAGATGATTATCTGACAGATTATTTCTCTGAATAATGACGAAAGGATGTTATGTCTGCAGGATGGATCCACCATGGATTCACAATAAAGAAAGAGGAAGGGGAAGATCGGCTCCAGAAAGAGGACCGTCATACGGAGCCATGGCAAGTTCAACACAAAGATCGTCATACAGATCCTCATCAAATTCCCCAGTTATACAATTGGGAAAAAGAACGTTGATCAACAAAAATATTTCTTCCCAAGAAGAGTCTTCAACCAGTTCGAAGCAAATGGTTAATTTGAAAGATAGTCCATTATATGCTCATATGCAAGCTTACCTGGAAGGTCAAAAGCAAAAAAAGACTTTTGCTTCTATCGCAAAAGAGGATACTGATGATATCAGATTCTATGAAAAATTGCAAAAGAAAGAAATGATATTTCTTTTAGAAAACTCTAACCTTCAGAGAAAAGATGAACCTTGGAAGATATTTCAAAGGTATTTGATAAATGGATTATACTATCTGGGTGAGTCATACAAAACTCGGTCCTATTATGAAGAAATCTTAATAAATTCAAGGAGTGAAGAATTTCAGCACTTTTCAGGCATGGGTCATAACCCTCATGAGAAAAGTTATAACTTTTCCAAAATCATTATTAAACAGATCATATCTGTTGACGATTGGGGTATGTCTACTATGAAAGAAAGGCAGATAAACCTCAACAACACTAGGATGAGTTTTACTTATTGAGATTATATCGAAGCATTTGATAAAGTGCTTTATTACAACACTACTAAAAAAATAGTGAATACCAACCTCTGGAGGTTGGTATTCCTTGAAATACCGACCTAAAACCGACATCCCAGCTTAGGTCGAAAAAAGCTTGGTCGCTATTCAATACCGACCTCTGGAGGTCGGTATTTACTGACCTCTCGAGGTTAGTTTTCATTTTATGTCAGAAAATTCATTATTTTATTTTCTGACTTCCTGAGGTCAGTTCTATATATTTGTTTATTTTTTATTTTTATTATTTCCAACTTCCTGAGGTCAGAATATTTATTTCTCATAATTTGGAATACCGACGTCCGGATGTCGGTATTTGTTTCTTCTTAATTTTTTAATTTCGACCTCTGGAGGTCGGTATTTTTAATTTTCAGTTTTGAGATTCTGACCTCCGGAGGTCTGTATTCTTATTTTTTTATTTTTGATATTCTTACCTCCGGAGGTCGGTATTTTTATTTTTGTAATATTGAAATTTTGATCTCCAGAGGTCGGTATTTTTATTTTTGTATTTTTGAAAATCTGACCTACGGAGGTTGGTATTTTAATTTTTGTATTTTTTGAAATTCTGACCTCCCGAGGTCGGTATTTTTATTTTTGTATTTTTAAAATTCTGACCTCCGGAGGTCGGCATTTTTATTTTTTAGTTTTGGAATTCTGACCTCCGGAGGTCGGTATTTTTAATTTTTATTTTTGAAATTCTGACCTTCGGAGGTCTTTTTTCTGCTACAAAACAGGCAGCAAATTGCTGCAATTTTAATTGCCCACTTGCATATTTATACCAAAACAACGCAAAGCCAAATAAACTTCATCCAACCAAAACTACACAATATTTACAACATATACATTAAACTATTTCAAAATGAACTTCATCCAACTTCAAAATAAACTAAAATACGATCAAATGAAACAATTCCAAAAATATAGAAGTCTAAAATGTCAAATAGATACAACTACTCCTCATCACCCTCACCCTCCTTATTAGACTTAGCATTCTCATCACCCTCACTCTCCTTATCAGACTTTTCATTCTCATCACCCTCCTGATCAGATCCATTACTGCTGGTCGGACATGGAGGAAGAATATTTCCTGATTCAAAAAGAAAAGTTAGTTGGGCCTGAAGCGTTGTATACCTCTTGTTCTCTACCTCATTTGCTGCCGCAATCTCCTCCTCTCTCTTCCTCTTTTTTTCTTCTCTCTTCTTCTCTCTTTCTTCTCTCTTCTTCTCTCTTTCGGCTACAACAGCAAGCTCGGCATTGAGATAAGCTATCTTACTCTCCATTGCAAATATTGTCTCTCTATCCCCGCCATCAAAGCTTGAGGATGATGAACCACAATACCAAGATTTCTTCTTCTAGTACTCCTTTTTTGGATAGCCATAGACTGAACCTCTAAACGGTTCACCAACACTCTGTTTCCAAAGATTCTCATTTTCTTCTTGTGTAAATGGTCTGTCTTTACTCTCAAGAGGTACAGTACTACGATATTCCTGAGATACTTATATATACCTATCCTGTAATTTAAACAAAGAAATCTACGAATAAGAATGTAATATATACAAGGAAAAGAAAAAAGATTAGTTTGAATGGAGTTCTTACATTTGTCTCTTGAGCACGTGGCTCAATCCATCTTTCTTCTTCTGTGGGGATTCATACTCTTCTGGACGTGAGTAACCTTGAACATCTCTGCTACAACTACTGGCCTACACAACTGTTTTTCCAGCAAATAACATATATAGAATTTGATCTCATTAATCTCCAAAAAGTACTTATAAAAAATGAATTTTTTTTTTACTAAATTAAGAAAGTATACCATTCTTTCCTTCCTAGTAACCTGGCTAATAGCTCCACCAGTGTGCAAAGAGCCTCCCTTTTTCTGATGCGCGAGCCATCTTCCCAATCTCACTCATCTTTTTAAGTTTTTCATCAGTACTCCAATGTTACAGTAACAGAGCCCATCGATCCTGTCAAGCCCCAAACTCAAGGGGCGCAACTGGCTCCTAATGCCAAAACTCTGGCTCGAGCCGACCCTGCCGAACCATTTGCTACTAGCGCATGGCAGACACACGCAATCAAGAAAACAAACTAATATATCCCGACTTAAAACTAAGCTCACGGCCGGTAAGGCCCCTGTCAACATATATATAAAAGAAATAGCTACTCCCAAGAGTTCATATAAAGAAATAGCAAACTATCAGAGAAGTCCTGACTGGGCCGTCGAGGCCACCATGATATCTATACAAAAATTGGAAGAAGGTATATATCAAGACAATACATCAAACAACTCACAAGCTTCAGCAAACCCACAAAACTAGGCCAGCATGGCCATATCCTAGTTGTACACCCCACACACTAGTCTGCAAGCCTCAAAGAGTAGTAAATATTGGTCGGACAGGGCCCCAACCTACCCATAAAGATATATACAACAAAAGGTAACAAACCTCCCAACTTTGGCAGCTCCGGAGGAAAGGGGCTAGCCAACCGGATATAAGTCAATCCTACTACAGAGGAGGTCTACTCGGTAGTCTGTCAGGACCTGCATGCATGAATGCAGCTCCCCCAGGCAATGGGGCGTCAATACAAAATAATGTATAGAGTATGAAAGGTTGTGGACTAAATGAGCAAGTATCATAATATACCAAAAGCAATCAGGTAAGGAAATCAAATTTAGATAAGCATGCCAACCCACTACTGAATCTAATAAAATACAATAATGATCAAACATCAACCTAACCAAGCCCCCATAAGCCCGGTAGGTAGAAACAACATACCACCTACTTAGGCCCTCATAAGCCCAGAAGGTGCCAAATCAATCTACATAACCTTAACGGTAGCCCCTTGTCTTTGTAAATAGTCACATAGCCCTTTTTGGCAACGATATAGCCCAGTAGGCAGCACATAACCCTCTTAGGCAACATCATAGCTCTATGGGCTGCACATATCCCTCTTTTGCATCAACATAGCCCTGTAGGCAACACATAGCCCTCTTTGACATCAAAATAGCCCCGTAGGCAACACATAACACTCTTTGGCATCAATATAACCCCGTGGGTGATACATATCCCTCTTTGGAAATAACATAATCCTATTAGACAACATCATAGCCCTCATAGGCAGTTCATTGCTCAACAAGTCACCACAATAACCCCAAGGGCGACAACAAATAATTGAATAGACTAAAGGCGAGCAATTTAGCTATAAACAATATATATGAATAATCTCCAAGTTGTTCCTAACTTTGGGTAGTTCTTAACAAATTATGAGTCCCTAAAATGAGGGTTTATAACCACTCAATCAGCCAACCATTCACAATTACATCTACAAGATCACCAACGTAAACTACCTCTAAGGAAACACGTCGACGAAGGGAATAACCTTAACATACCTTTCCAATGAACGCTCAAAAGGCCGTAGTTCCTTCACGAAAGTTGTTCCTTATGTCCTAAGCTTCGCAAACACTATATATACACAACTGGTACGCACCTATACACATTTCATAATTAATCTTAAATCGGTAGATTTTCCATATTGCCCCAACTTGGTCGAAAACTACGAACCTTAGTCTGAATCGTGGGTCTGGGCCAAGTCTTTACGACCTTAATCTTTTGTGTATCAACTGCAATGCCTGCATCTGATACAATATGGCCTAGGAAAGCCACAGAGTCCAACCAGAATTCACACTTAGAAAACTTTGCATAAAGTTCTCGGTCTCGAATAACCTGGAGGACTCCTCGCAAATGATTTTCATGCACAACTTTTGAACGTGAATACACCAAAATATCATCAATAAATACAATCACAAACAAATTTAGATACGGCCTAAATATACTATTCATCAAGTCCATGAACACTGTTGGGGCATTAGTTAATCCAAAAGACATTACCAAGAACTCAAAGTGTCCATATCTGGTTTTAAAACCTGTCTTTGGAACGTCTTTCTCCCGAACTCGTATATAGTGGTACCCTGATCTTAAATCAATCTTTGAGAAGCACTTAGTACCTTGTAACTAATCAAACACACTTAGTACCTTGTAACTGATCAAACAAGTCATCGATCCTCGGAAGGGGATACTTATTCTTTATAGTTGCCTTATTCAGTTGTCGATAATTGATACACATTCTTAGTGAGCCATCTTTATTTCTCACGAATAACACTGGCGCACCCCATGGTGAAGCACTAGGCCTGATAAAGCCTTTATCCAGCAAGTCTTTCAGCTGATCCTTCAACTCCTTTAGCTAAGAAGGAGCCATTCTATAAGGAGGGATAGATTAGTATATCGATATTAAAATCAATTTCCTATTCTGGAGGGATACCAAGGAGCTCATCTGGAAATACATCTTGAAACTCATGAACTACTGGAATAGACTGAAGAGTCGGTGGTTCTGCATCTATATCATGAACGTTAACAAGATTATAAATACAACCCTTAGTAATCTTCCTCCTCGCCTTAAGATCGGAAATAAACCTACCTTTTGGCGTTGCTATGTCGCCTTTCCTTTCCCGAACTTCCTCTCCTAGAAAGTGGAATCTAACAATTTTTGTCCGGCACTCAACATTAGCATAACAAGACGCTAACCAGTCCATATCCATAATGACGTCGAAATTGACCATCTCTAACTCTATGCGATCTACAGAGGTCTGACGGTCGATAATTTCTACCGTGCAACCTCGATAGACTCTCTTGGCAATAATAGACTCACCAACTGGTGTAGATACAATAAAGGGTCGATCTAATGACTCTGCTACTATACATAAATTCCCCGCAATAAATGGAGTAACATAAGACAGAGTAGATCCAGGATCTATCAAAGCATAAACATAATGGGAGAAAATAATCAATGTACCTGTCACAACATCTGGTAATGACTCTGAGTCTTGTCGGTCGGCTAGTGAATATGTACGGTTCTGTCCACTAGCAGAACTACATGCTCCCTCTCTGCCTCCGCCTCTACCTCTACTTGCTGAAGTCTGGGGTCCACGCCCTGTAGACTGTGCGGATGAGGAGGAACCTATTGCTGACCTGGTAGACTGACCTATACCACCCTGAGCTATGGTCGGGCAGTTTCTCCACCCATGCCCCTCTTGTCCACAAGAATAAAAACCTGTGGAACCCTGTTTGCACCTCCCGAAATGCATCCTACCACAAGTTACGCAATGCGGCGGGGTTGTCCTAGCCTTGCCTCAACCTCTTTGCTGCTGAGAGCCTGATGCTCGTGAATCGTCACATGGGCCTGACTGTCTCTGACGATCAAATCTACTAACCTGGAACTGCTGTGGTGGAGGTCTAGGTGGCCTAATAGAATATCGAGGTCTGGGACCACCCTGAAAATCTCCCTTTGAACTAGCGGGCCTTGCCCTCTTCTGTCTCTCTCTCGACCCTCTCACTCATATACTGTAAATGTCGGCGATCCTCTATGCCTTGTGCAAATTCCTGAATTCGCGAGATATCTATATTATCATTTAGTACAGCGGTAGAACAAGCATCGATATAGTCTGAGTCGAGCCCTCCCACAAATTTACGTACCCTATCATGCATCGTATCAACAAATGTTGGTGCATATCTAGCCAATGAATCAAATATTAGCCCGTACTCTCGGACACTCATGCTGCCCTGTCGGAGGTTCAGAAATTGGTCCACCCGGCTATCCCTAATCTCTCGAGGCAAATAGTGATCTATAAAAGCTTCTGTAAAGCTATCCCAAGTGGGTAGAGATGTATCTTTTCCCCTAGATCTCTCCCAACTCTCGTACCACAATACTGCAACATCGCGCTATCAAAATGCTGCTAACTCAACTGACTCAGTTGCTGAGGCATGCATGACTCTAAAGATCCTATGAAGCTGATCAACAAAGTGTTGAGGGTCCTCTCTGCAATTTGTCCCTGTAAACTGTAGAGGATTCAAGGCAAGAAATTCACGAACTCTCGAATTTCTGGGCCCTTCAGTAGGTCCGCCAACATCTGGCGCAATTGGCTGGCGCTGTGCAGCTACTAACTATGCTAACATACATACTGCACTCTTGAAATCCTCATCAGATGGAATAAGAGGAACTTGAGGTCGTACTGCTGGTGGAGCCAAAAGTCCTGTAGCCCTCGGAGGCTCCTGAAGCAGTGGAGAAGCTATATGGGGCTGAGAAGATGCCTCCCCCTGGGTCTCGCAATGGGCTACCTCCATCTGTGGTACCTTGCCAGTACCCTCGCTTGTAGTTGTATCTAGCCCCTGGCTAGTTGTGGTCTGTCTAGTGTCAGCCATCTCTATCTGCATACAAATATCAATTATAAGCTAGAAACCTCAACCATTAAGACATCGCTCTATAGCACAAGGTGAGCAAAAGAAGGATAGTCATTCTAACATGCCCGATAGTTTCTTGCCAATTGAATGTGGTGCACAACACATTTATAAACAAGACTCTACTAGACACGGCTTGCAGACTCCCTAGGATACGACATTGCTCTGATACAAAGTTTGTCACGCCCCAAACTCAAGGGGCACAACTGGCTCCTAATGCCAAAACTTAGGCCCGAGCCGACCCTGCTGAACCATTTGCTACTAGCGCATGGAAGACACACGCAATCAAGAAAACAAACTAGTATATCCCGGCTTAAAACTAAGCCCACGACTGGTAAGGCCCCTGTCAACATATATATAAAAGAAACAGCTACTCCCTAGAGTTCATATAAAGAAACAGCCAACTAGCAGAGAAGTCCTGACTGGGCCGTCGAGGCCACCATGATATCTATACAAAAACTGGAAGTAGATATATATAAAGACAATACATCAAAAAACTCACAAGCTTCAGCAAAGCCACAAAACTAGGCCAGCATGTCCATAACCAAGCTGTACACGCCACACACTAGTCTGCAAGCCTCAAAGAGTAGTAAATATTGGTAGGACAGGGCCCAGCCTACACATAAAGATATATACAAGCCCCCATAAGCCCGGTAGGTAGAAACAACATACCACCTACTTAGGCCCACATAAGACCAAAAGGTGCCAAATCAATCTACATAACCTTATCGGTAGCCCCTTGTCTTTGTAAAAAGTCTCATAGCCTTTTTTGGCAACGATATAGCCCCGTAGGCAGCACATAGCCCTCTTAGGCAACATCATAGCTCTATGGGCTGCACATAGCCCTCTTTTGCATCAACATAGACCTGTAGGCAACACATTGCCCTCTTTGGCGTAAAAATAGCCCTGTAGGCAACACAAAACACTCTTTGGCATCAATATAACCTCGTGGGCAACACATATCCCTCTTTGGAAATAATATAGTCCTATTAGACAACTTCATAGCCCCCATAGGCAGTTCATTGCTCAACAACTAACCACAATAGCCCCAAGGGCGACAACAAATAATTGTATAGGCTAAAGGCGAGAAATTTAGCTATAAACAATATATATGAATAATCTCCAAGTCGTTCCTAACTTAGGGTCGTTCTTAACAGATTATGAGTCCCTAAAATGAGGGTCTATAATCACTCAATCTGCCAACCACTCACAATTACATCTACAAGATAACCAACGTAAACTACCTCTAAGGAAACATGTCGACGAAGGGAATAACCTTAACATACCTTTCCAATGAACGCTCGAAAGGCTGTAGTTCCTTCACGAAAGTTGTTCCTTATGTCCTAAGATTAGCAAACACTATGTATACACGGCTGGTACGCACCTATAAACAATTCATAATTAATCTTAAATCGGCAGATTGTCCATATTGCCCCAACTTGTTGAAATGTCCGTGGAAATTTGTAAAAACAATCATAAAAGAGTCCCGAGATGATTACCTTAGTTAACCAAGTTCAAACCTTGAAGAAACACCAATAACTACAAATTTATATCTTCAAAAACCAGCTCCAAACGCAGCTAATAGAAGGGAAAAATCATTGCCACGTGTAGGGATTACGTTTCTAGGCACGGTGGCAATGTATAATGGTAGAAATCATCAAAAACTAACCTTCATAATGCTAGAGCTCCATATGAACTCTCTCTTAAGCTTTATCTCTTGTTTGGAACTGAAATGGAATGTTTTCATGGCTTAAAATGTTAATTAAGCCGACATACCATATTTTTGACCCGACCCGGATTCTGCCCCGGCAGTCCCTAGTAAGACCCTTATAACTTTTTACTCTGATGTCGGTTTGATATGGGGTTTTGTGAGTTGCTAACTAGACTCGTAGGCCTTCGATTTAATAGGTAATAGGCCTTTTAACTCTTTATATATTGGGAGAAAACATACAATACATTTGACCCAAATTTCAGAGAAATCTTTAAAAAGGAACTTACGATAACTTTCGCCAACTTTTATTTTGCCACTTACTTAACTTCAAGACTTGAGATACAACCCTTGAACACTTAAAATATGACATACCACATCATTTTTCATTTATTACTCACCCTCTTTGTCTTTCCACGAATGTACGAATTAATTTAGACGTTTAGAAAAGTCGGGGTGTTACAGATCCTGTAACATAAACTTAGGAATTCTTTTTTCTCTCCGACAGTCACAAAATGTGCTAGAAAGCAACTTTGAAGCTTTAAGCTTGAAGTTAACTTGAATGTCATCCTCGTGTTCGGGAGCCCATACATAATATTTCTGTAATAAAAAATAACTAAATATTTATTGTTCAGATGACTATAGAATTTAAATGTATATGATGTGAATTTAATTTATATATATTCTTACCTTAAATTCGTTGAACATCTGCCCTTGGGTGTTAAGTGGAATCGAACTCCAATTCGGATACACACCATTATAGTGAGTTCCGATGCACTTTAAAATAATCTTTGCCATACCCACATCCGGACGTAAGCTAAAATACGAGTTCATTGACAAAGTAGAGTAAACAAAAATAATCAATCAATTAAAATATAAGTATATAAATGAAAGATGAAACATAATTAAATCATACTTGTGTCCTAATGGCTCGATGACGAGTCTCCAAAAATTGTCTCTATCGCCTGGCTGAGGACCATGTGCATCTGAGTGCTGGGTGGTGGGAGTATTAGGCTCTGAGCCATTGGATTCAAGATGAAGATTGGAAAGTCCAATTGATCCA
>JAJOOB010034312.1:0-11779 GCA_029582485.1 Solanum tarapatanum
AATAAATACAAATATATATATATATATATATATATATATATATATATATATATATCATTTGATAATATATACTTTTACAGTATCGTTTACCAATGAGTATAGGGTGTGAACAGGACACCTTAATGATATCACAATAGTATATAGATACACTCTTATAGTATCATTGACTAATGAGTAGGGTGTGAACAAGAAACCTTAATGATACCACAAAACTATATTTATATCCTTATAGTATCATTTACTAATGAGTAATTTCTGAACAAGATATCTTAATGATACCACAAAAATATATATATACTCGTATAGTATCATTGACCAATAAGTAATTTCTGAACAAGAAACTGTCACGATCCAGACCATCGTGATTGGCACCCACACTAACTCTCCGGTGGGAGAACCATTACTACAACCCAAACTAAATAACTCAACCAAAACCTAAGGCATTTAAAGATACAGAAGCAGGTTTAAATGTCTAAGAGGAGGAAAATAGGGAGTTCCCATAAACTCCAACAAAAGTCTAACAACCAAATGCAGAATTAATGCCTAGAACCTGAAAGTCAATGTACCAAAATTCTAACAAGGATCATAAGTCTAAGGAAATGGCACAACCCAAATTAAACAAGAGAATAACTAAAGTGCTAATCCAAGTCCGAATAAGATGGACTGAGCAAAAGGAGAACTCATGGCAGCCTAAAAGAACTGGCTCACCCTTGAATTGATTGATCACTGATCTTTTAGCCGAGGTTTGCTAGTAGCCGCCTGAAGATGCCCTGTACTCAACAAAGAAAGAGCAAGTGCAGTATTAGTACACAACCACAATGTACTGGTAGGATCATGCAGCTATCCTACTAAGTGCAATATAAACAAGTAATTACAACATCATAAACATGCATACACCGAACATATACAATATCAATTATCACTTATGAACAACGTGCAATTCCACATTCTCAAATACATCAATATAACAAGTCAATGGTACTCTCATGGAACCCACACCCATACTGTTAGCATACCGGTATGTGGTACCCGATCCAAGTTAGTGTGCCGGACATGACACCCGATACCATATATGCGCCGGAGTGTGACACCAGATCCACGTTAGTGTGTTGGAACATAACACCCGACCCATTCAACATATCACAATAACAGTCACAATGTACATTCTCACAATCATACAATTAAGAGATGATTCATGACATATAGTTATTCTTTCATAAGAAAGTAATTACAATATCATAAACTTGCATACACCGAACATATTCAATATCAATTATCACTTATGAACAACGTGCAATTCCACATTCTCAAATACATCAATATAACAAGTCAATGGTCCTCTCATGGAACCCACACCCAAACAGTTAGTGTATCAGTATGTGGTACCCGATCCAACTTAGTGTGCCGGATGTGACACCCGATCCCATATATGTGCTGGAACCTAGGCTCTGATACCAGATTTGTCACGACCCAGACTGTCGTTATTGACACCCACACTAACCCTCCGGTGGGAGAACCATTAACACTAAATAGCTAACCAACTTTAATCAAAATACTAAGGCATTTAAGTTACGAAAGTAAGTTACATGCTAAGAAAAGAACAAAAATAGGGAGTTCCCATAAATTCCAACAAAAGTCTAACAACTAAACAATGCGAAAGTAACACCTAGAACTGAAAGTCAACGTACCAAAACTCTAACAAGAACCATAAGTCTAAACAAGAAAGGTTACAACCCCAAACTAATGCATTAATAACTAACTAGAAAGTCTAAGTCCGAAATGTGGACTTAAACAGAAAGATAACTTATGGCAGCCCAGAAGAACTGGCTCACCCTTGAATTCGAATGATCACTGATCTTCTAAGCGAGGTCTGTCAATAGCCGCCTAAAGATGTCCTGTACTCAACAAAAGAAAGAGCAAGTGCAATATCAGTACACAATCACAATGTACTGGTAGGATCACGCGGCTATCCCACTAAGTGCACCATACATAAGTAAATACAACATCATAAACATGCAAATAACGAGCATGTACAATATCGATTATCACATTCTCAACAATATACATTTACCACAAGCCATTGGTACCCGATCCAATGTTTATGCCGGAACTTGGCAATTGATCTCATTATGCCGGAACGTGGCAACCGATCCAAGTTAGTGTGTCGGAACGCAACACCAGATTCATTCAACAAGCCACAATTACAATCACAAGTATATTTTCATAATCATACAATCAAGTCATGATTCATGGCATTCATCATTCATATATTCTCATTTACAATTAATGCGATCAATAATGCAACATTCGCATACATATATGTATCATAATGAAGCAAGAACAAACATACACCACACAATCATAGAATCACAACCATCACCTACCTCAAACAAAGCTTGAAGCCCCTAAGAAACTTGATTTTTCCCTTTTCGGATTCGTTCCGCTTGTTCTTGATCTACAAACAATTAATATAACACGAGAATCAATAAACAATAACTAATTACCTAAATTACTAACAATCCCATCAACCCTAGATCAAACCCTTGATCCCAATATCCACATTAGGGTTGTTTCCACCATAATTTCCAGATCAAAACCCTCCCATATTGATAATTACCTATTATATTACGTTCTACGAATTGAAAAATGGATTCAGAGAGTTAAAACCTTACCTTTAGCCTTAAGAATTGTGGAAAACTGTCAAGATGTCTCCTGGGTTCGTTCCTTAGCTCTCAAGTTCAAAAATTGCAGAATAAAATGTTTTGGGGTTTATTTCCGACTTTAAGTCGCGTGTGTCCCGCCACAGCAGCCTTACCCTACTACAACTGCCCCGCCCTGGCGGCAGAAATCCCCGCCATATCGGCTTGCATGAAAAAATTAGCAAAAATAACAATTCCAATACCCCATTTCACAACACACCTTCAACCAACGACACTCAGAAACTACCCGTTCACGCCAAGATCAGTTTCTAGAATTCTACTCACCCGAACTCAATTCCGTAAGGTCGTACGGGTTCCTTAACGTCTTAGCTATCTACTAATGTAATTAAAATCATAATTAAATCACCCAATTACTATCAGATTTCTCTAGACCTTACTGACTCTGATTTCGTCCAAATCTGGACTAGGTTGGGAAATCCCAGGTTACTACGAAAAAGCTTTTCGGCTCAAAATATTTTCCCGTTGGCTTTCTATAACAACGGGAACCAATCGTTACAAAACTTTATTCATTTCAACATTCAATTTAAACATCCCATCACAAGCATACCCTTTTCCCACAAAAATACCCTTCTTCACAATTACATATTGATCAGATTCAATAATCTGTTTAAAGCCTGTTTTATTAAGAAAAAAATTAAACAACAATTTTTTTCTTATGGAAAGAGTATAAAGTACATCTTTCAAAATTAATACCCATCCAGAAGTAAAACACAATTCGACTTCTGTCGTTCCAAGCACTTGAGTTGTGTGAGAATCACCAAGCATGATGGTTTTGGGCTCCTCAAAATGAGTATATTGTTTAAACCAGTCTTTATCATAACAAACATGACAATTTTTGCACCAGAATCAGTCCACCATCCATCAACACTCTCAACCATATTTATGTCGGTAATGACCGCCACAAAAGGTTCTTCGGTAATATTTTCCTGAGGGTTAGGACCACGTTTTTGAAATCTGCAAAATCGAGCAGTATGCCCACTCTTGCCACAAACAAAGCACGATCCCTTATCTTGAACTTGTTGATTTTGTGCTTGGTTATTTTCACCATTATTTTTCTTGGGAGGTCTACCATTATTTTTCTTGAATTTTTTCTTCTTTGGCTTCAAAGAAGTATTTTTGTGAGATTCAAGAGTAGCATTATTTGAAGTAATTAAATTTACCTTCGTTGTGATGTTGCTCTCTTCTGTTTGTAAAAGTGCATCTTGGCCCCTTGCCTCTTCTTCCATGAGGATTTTCACTATCAAGGTTTCAAGAGAGGTTTCCTTTTGTTTGTAGCGCATAGTTTTTTGAAATTCCTTCCAAGAAGGTGGAAGTTTATCTACTATGCCACAAACAATATGATTATCTCCAATTTTTACCTCCTCGGACCTGAGCTCTCCAACAATCATTATAAAGTTTTGAGTTTGGTCTACCACTGATTTATTGTCCACCATTTGGAAACGAAAAAATCTACTAGCCGCATATTTTTTCGCTCCTGCCTCTTTGGTGTCATACTTACTCTGCAATGCTTTCCAAATTTTCTTTGCACTAGAGTAAGTTCTATCATAATAATCATAAAAATTATCAGACAGACAATTAAGAATATAATACCGACACTTACAAGAATCACCATCATACTTTTCCACTTTCTCTAGATGAGAAATAGTTTCATCATCATTCATAGAGGTGATGTCAACTTTATTAGGATTCTTCTCAGTTAACACATAAGAAAACATTGAGAAGACTTAAGTAGAAAAATATTTTACCCTTCCATCTCTTAAAATGATTACCATTGAACCGAAATGGCTTGTTAAGATCTCTCATCTTGACATCTGCATTTTTTTTCAATTGTAGCCATGTTGAATCTCCTTAAAATTGTTAGTGAAAAATTACAAAATAACAGAATTACAAGATTAAGAATGAAAACAAATGAGATAAAATCTCTTTAGGCTGAGGCACGAATATCTCGCTCTCTTTTAGGAGATTCAAGCCCACTGCAACAAATATTTTTCACCGGTCCAACAATAGTACTTCTTGACTTGTCCCCTCCACGATACAACAACCTTAACACAAAGTATAACTCAACAACTTTGGACAAGAGTTGAGTCCAAAACTCCACAAAAAGAACACCTCCCTTCAACTAATAAGAACTCTCTTTTTTTACTAACTTTTTCTTCTCTATATTTTTCTTGTTTTTAAACCAAATGAAGACCACCACTATTTATACTAGAAGAAGTCTTCCTAGCAATGAATAGGAAGATAATGGGGTAGTAAATAGTGAAGATAAATGACCTTAGGAGTTACATAGGTTACAAGGTATAATGAAAAATAATGAGTGAAATAATGTGAGGGCATCCAATGCCACTAACGTGCAGAAAATGAAGAGTTGCTCAACGTCTAAAAATCCAACGTTCACAGCAACGTTTGTATGCATTAAGAATAGCAATAAAGACAACCTGTCAAAGGATGAAGTGCACCTCAGAAATGAGGTATGGCCACACATATCACTTAAAACAATAACCACACTTGTCACTTAAAAGCAAAAGGAAACTGCCCATAACTAACGAACACACTAACAATGCAATTGATGCATTTTATTAATACTAAAATGTCAAAATAACCAACAAAAATTATTAAAAGCACGACAAACATAAGTCTAAACTCGCGGTTTAGAAAGTACAAGGAATTTAATACTAAAAACTTAAAAGATTGAATCCACCAGAGTTCAAGAAAATTTGAGGTTAGATACTGCAACATTAGATAACCTCTTCCATCAATAGGTGACATGTATCTCCAAGTTGTCAAGCAATTTGAGGTTGGATAGTTTCATTTAATATGAGTGCTCTTAAATCATCAGCGGTTATATTCTGAAAAGATTGATGTACAGAAAGATAAATAGATATAAAACAAACATATAACAACAACAATTTATATCGAGTGTAATTTCATAAATGAAATTTGTGGAGGGTAAAATGTACACAGACCTTATCCCTATTTTTATGGAGTAGAGAGGTTATTTTTTATAGATACTCATACTCAGCGCATCAAAAAAGAAAAGAATTCAAAGTATGAAGATAAGAAAATATAACAACAATATTGGAAGTAACTAAGCAAATGTGAGCAACAGATAATAATAGATATATACATAAAAAAAATAAAAACAACGCGATAACTAAATAATACTATTAATAAGGAGAAGCGTAGTGGAGGCCATTTCCCTACCTCTCCATACACATATATAGTACGACAACACTTGTAAATCTTTAATTTTTTAAGTAAGTCATCAATATATTGGAAAATTAAATGATATCCAAGCTGAAAGAATATCCAATAATAAAAAAATTAAGTGTTGCATTATGAAAACATCAACAATTTAATTCACCTTTTTCCTCCCAGCCATTGACTTGAATCTCCAAAAGAGGTCCTCAAGTTGTTTTTCCTCAAAATTATATCCAAGCTATAACATAATAAAATGAGTGTTAATGCACATTCATATATTATAATATCATAATTTAATTTTTTGAAATATTATACCTCAAGCATTTTAATTTTCAATGCATGACGTCCACTGCACAAAATACTAACCATAGTATCAAATTCCTAATTGAACCGTACCAACAATAACATATTTAGTGTAATTTTGTAAATGAAGTATGTAGAAGGTAGAGTGTACACAGACCTTACCCCTACCTCGTAGACACCTTTGATTTAAGTAAAACATTTCAAAGCAACTTGAAAAAAAAGACTACAAAAATGAAAACAGTAACAACAACGAAATAAAGTGAAATGCAAAGCAGTATGCAAGAAAGAACAGTAATGCAATAATCGAACCATATGGATATCAATAAAAAAATCTAAACTATTGAGATGGTTTCAAAAAATGTAATTTTGATTATATAAAATTAGATAATTAAGAAATAATACGATATATAATAGAGTGTATACACAGATCTTACCCCTACCTCGTAGAGACCTTCGACTTAAGTAAAGCATTTCAAAGCAACATGAAAAAAGAAGACTGATAATAAAATAATGTGTACCTGAGTTTTCCCAATCTAATACCGTGTTCACTAGCACGAATAAATCCAACATCTTCAGGAAATATAAATTCATATGTACCTTTGTTCTTTAATATTCCATCCTAAATTAAGTACATAGAATAACACATAAAAAAAAATATTATTTAGTTGAGAACATAATGCTATTTAATTAGAATAAGGTAGAATTGCAGTAATATTTTTAGTAGATTTTGGGAAAAGATAGAAGTACCTCCCTAGACTATGATCCAAATCCTAGAGACACACCTTAACTAAATTAAGGTCCTATGATCTCCCTGTACTCATTTTTATTTGTAATATTATACACCTTTTTGGCTTACGTGGTATCCAAACATCTCCCACGCGCCTAAACTGCATGGAGTCACGGGGTGTGCCACATAAGCCAAAAGGTGTACAATATTATATATAAAATGAGTTCAGGGGGATAATATATAGGACCTTAGTTTAATTAATGTGTGTCTCTGAGATTTCGGTCATAGTCTGGGGGTACATGTGCCTTCTTCTGTAGATTTTCTTATTTTAGCTATAACTTAAATTATGAATTTTTTTTTAATGTTTTGTTCAAATACCACATGTTCTTATTTAATTCGTCATTTTTGTTGTGTCGTCCATAATTTTAATTACATACTTCCTCTATCTTAATTTATATGACTTACTTTTCTTTTTAGTCAATCTCAAAAAGAATGACAGGTTTCTATATTAAGCAACAATTTAACTTTAACGTGTCAATTTTACTCTTAATGAAATGATTTTATAGCCACACAAATTTTTATCATTCATTTTAGACCACAAATTTTAAATGTTTTCCTTTCTTTTTTAAACTCCGTATCAAATCAAACTATCTTACTGTGCATAGGGAGTACATTTTATGTTTTAGTTGATTGTTAAAACAGATCTTGATAAGTACATTAATTAAATAGTTCACCTGATGAATTCCACTTTCATGAGTAAAAGCATTAGCGCCAACTATGGCCTTATGTGGCTGTAGCTTAAGCCCACTATACTCCTCTACCTGCATATATATATATATATATATATATAACAATATTATTATATGCATAATTAATTTTAACAACTAAAAAATATATACATACCATGTTGCTTGTGGTGAATATATGTTTTGTATTAATCCCAGTATAGACACCACCTAGTACTTCCCCTCCACGACATTTTATGGCCATTACTATCTATATAAAATAGAAATAATAATATTAGTTAGCTAGAGATAGATTAACATTTTATATATATAAATAATTAAAGTTTATTCTCCCTCACCTCTTCTAGAGAAGCATTTCCAGCTCTTTCACCAATACCATTGATGGTTACATCAACTTGTCTTACCCCTGCACAAATTCCCTGAATTCCATCGACGTATGAGACTCAAACTAACGATATTTTCAGAAATGAAATTTATATAAATATTACTATCTCCATCCATTTTAAATTGTTATAGTTTCTTTTTTTTAGAGTAAAACTATAAAAAAAATTGACTGTCATTTTAAAATGTATTTTATCATTATGCAAAAAATAACAATTTATAGTACTTTTCATATAGTTTTTGAATATCTATTTTTTGTTTAAAATATCGAATTAATGTAATCTACTTTAACTTTGAAAATACGTAAAATTGACTTTCGGAAAGCGTAATATGACAAATAAAAATGGACGAAAAGAGTAGTTGGGAATTAATGAATACATACAGCTAATGTGTTGGCAGTAGCAAGTCCAAGATCATTGTGACAATGTACTGCAAGGATCGCATTTTGGATACCTAATGTATTGGCTTTTATGTCAACAATTAGTTGTGCAAATTCATTTGGCAAATTGCATCCAACAGTATCAGCAACACAAATGCATGTTGCACCAGCTTTAATAACTTCTCCAATAATATGATAAACAAACTCCTTATCAGATCTGACAAAAATAATAATAATTATATATACACCATATGGTAAAAATATAAATATGACAAATATTACAAACCTTGTAGCATCTTCCAAGCCAAACCTAACATGCTCGAACCCAAGACTTCTGGCATAAGCCACCATGCTCCTTGCTCTCTCCACGACTTCTTCTCTATTCATATTCAATTTATACTTCATATGTATATCGCTTGTCGCAATAAACATATGAATCATCGGTTTCTTTGCATACTTCAAACTCTCCCAAGCTTTATTGATATCTTCCTTAGTAGATCTCGCTAAACCACAAATCATCGGTACATATCCCTCTTCATCTATGTTATTACCTGTTTAGACATAGTATAATTCAATAATTAGACATATTTTACTATCATATATATACTATTATTAGCTAAATACACGTGAATCACACTAGATACATGTATATGTATGTATCCGTAGTGATTCACATGTATCTGGGATACTAGATAATGGGAGAGTGGCGAGGGAGATTTGCTATGTATCTCAGATACATGCAAATCCACTTGGATACAATACTATTAAATTTTAAATAAGATGAAGACATAATTAAAGATTACCAATTTTCTGTGCTACCAACTTCACAAGGTCAAACTCAGCCTGAGAGGCAGCTGGAAAACCAGCCTCAATAACATCAACACCAAGCTTAGCCAATTGAGATGCAATGTCCATTTTTTGTTTAATGGTCATGGATGCACCCGGGGCCTGTTCTCCGTCACGAAGCGTCGTGTCGAAAATTGTAACATAGTTAGGGTCAGATAATTGAATATTTGAGCAACGGATAGCAGATGGGGAATAAACATTATTCCTTTTGATTGGAGGCATAAAATTGAAGACACTAATGTTTTTAGAATGTAATGAAATGTAATTGTTCAAGGAATATATTGTAGAATTTGCGCAGAGTGTAGTCATTTTTTTGTAAAAAAAATTGGCTGAGTGAATAAGATAACTGGGCTGGTTGTGGGGTTTTATAGAAATTTGTAGGCCAAGTGTTTATCACTTTCCTTCGAATGGATACATATTAATCGAGCTTCAATGTAAGTATAAGATCTCGAATGAAAAACAAAAAAAAAATTGTAGGCTCAATGGTATTAGTACCCAGTGGCGAAGTTGATGTGAAGCCAAAAATACATATTTTTAATCATTATTTGTCTCACATTTATGATTTGTATCTGTCCTTTTTTAGCATTAATTTTATGAATTATGCTAAATAGTGGATTTTATTTACAGGATTAAATTGGTGTAAAGTTAAAAAAGTTTGAAACTAAAACGAATTAAAGATGAAAAATTGAAGAAGAAAATCAAACAGACAGCTTAATGAAATAAATTAAATATAAGAAAAAGGTGCAGCAATAGTGAAATTGAAGATTACTGCTGCTGCTGCCACGTGGCAGACAATAACGGCGGCAGCAACCCAACATGGCGGCTACAGTGTTTCACGCGGAGACAAATTCTTATTCCGCTTGATTTTAGTTTCTCAATTTATTTTGGATTTAATTATTTTATTTAGGATTTTCAATATTTATAATAGTCCATAAAAATAATTATTGGAGGACATCAATTATAGAGGGAGATCAATCAGAGGGCATCAAGTAAAAAGTTGTCAATACTTTTAGGGTTCTTTTCTTTTTCTTATTTTCTTAGAGATTAGTAGCTAAAGCTCTTGTCTGGGGTTGTAGCTACGGATTCAATGTTGATTATTTAAGGTTATTGAATTAATTCTTGGTTGTCATTATAAGTTACTTCTATATTCTTGTTTTGTATTTTGTGTTTGATCACCATGAGATAAATATATTATCTAATCTTAAAATCGGGAGAGGAGAGGTTAGATAGACCAGAGAATATAGAGAGCTCGATCGATCCATTTAATTGAGGTGATTTGTGTTCAGAAGTAACGCCTAGATGAACAACTTGCTTGGTTACGAAATAGAATGAAATATAAATGCTCGCCAGTTAGTCTATTTATCCCCACTCAACGATGTAGTTAGATAGCTAACTGGAGTAGGCGACTAGAGGTGTATAGCCCGACTCATACAATTAACCCTATAAACCAGTAACTTAACAACTAAAATTAGTTCTAAGCCAAAAATATGATACATGAAATCCAATACATGCTGCAGCCCTGGGATTTTCCAACTATTATAAGTAATTTTATTATTTTGTTCTTACATTCTTCTCTTTGGCTCTCTTAAATAAATAATTAGATCAATATAATTTAGTAAAAATAGTTAATTGACAAGTCCTTTGGGTTCGATAATCTGGTTCTTTTAAGAGCCACTATATTACTTGCGCGACTGCGTACACTTGCGTGTGCAATTGGGAACAACAGAAGTCAAAAGTTTAGTAATGAATGTTTAATATTTAGTATATATATATATATATATAGATGAAAAATAAATTTTGATCTAGTTATATATAATTTTTCAACAAATGGTTTTCGACTTGCCACCCATTACTATATGTAGCTATGCCACTCATATTGAGATATAAAATTAGGGAAAAATTACTCGATATGAAGAACATAAATAAAAATAATTAAAGAAATCACAAAAAAAAAGTATTTCGTGTTTAAATGATACATAAAAAAAATAAAGTTTAAGGGTGAAAACGGATCAGGATTAAGATAAACTATATAATGTCAAAATAAAAAATGAGAATAAGCTTGAGGAGTTGTGTATGTGTTTGGACAAATTTTTAATAGAAATGTGTTTGGTGTGAAAAGAGAGTGGACAAGGGGTGCTATTAATTTGAGTTGAAAAGATTGGAGCCTAAAATAGACTAACGAAATTATTGTTATATATATATATATACTAGATATGGGACCCCGTGCCAGCACGAGGTCCAATATATGTTACTGTTTCTGTTTTAATTTATGTGGTACATATGAAATTTGAAGTTAATCAATTTTTTAGTATGTTTTTATATATTTTAAGTTGCTAATTATTTGTATGTAGAGTATGTTTTACGTAAATATATTAGAAATCACAATAATTAACAAGTTAATATAAAAAAAAACTTATAAAAAATTCATTGACTTTTGAAATTTCATTTGTATCACATAAATCAGGACCGAGTAATATAT
>JAJOOB010034314.1:0-10710 GCA_029582485.1 Solanum tarapatanum
CCCCCAAGCATGACTATCAAACAACATAAGATTGGTGTTTCAAAGAGCCAGCATATTGAATAAACTAAATTATCCATTAACAAGAGAGAAGCAATAATAGAAATTGTAACACCAAATAATCTGTACCTATGTTGGAGCCCAAACTAATCCGGGTTGGGATGGGATGGGATGGATAGGATCCTTCTATCCTTGACCAGAGTATAGGGTTCGAGCCTTGGGTATGGAAAAAATTATGATAGGGAGCAATTCCCCCTTAAATGGGCCTTACTGGCACGAATCCGGATTAGTTAGGGATCCAATGTAGGCACCGGACAAATGAAACAAATTTGTGTGACAGACAAGTTAGCCCCAGATGAAATCTAAAAAATAAGGACAAACCGGTTTACAAAAGTTTTATCGGAAAGAAAAGAAACTTTAAAATCCTTGCTTCTGCCCTGCTCCTCTATGTGGAGATAATATATAGTAGTTGCTTTCCTAACTAAAAAGGGAAGATGATTGAAACCTTTTCCAGAAGCTTTTGCAGCTCGTTGAGTCTCCTGCAGCACACGCCTTTCAGCTTTGGTGGTCTTCTCTTTCAGTGACTTTGCATTTCTTTCTACTTCAGTTGGTGTTTCAGCCACTAGTGCATTGACCCGTTCTGCAAGAGAAAAGATCTTTTATCCTCATCTGAGAAACACTTGTTCTGGCAAGATCAAAATTCTTTAGAGGGAGGAGAACTCTCCTTTCAGCAAACCTAACTGTTGTTAATCAACGAAAAAACGAGTTTAGTGCTGATAATGCAAGCACAAAGCGTTATTTAGCACTGGCATTCTTATTGCTCTTAATATGTGATAGCTCAGACAAACCTTTGAACTACATCAGTAATAATGCTCCATATGTCATCCTAATATAGCATCAAACATTATCATATAAACTCCCATGCATAAAGCTAAAATTGCAAGATGCTACTGAATGTGCACACTACATGGTATCAGAAGAGTACAGCTACATAAAATAGCTGGATTTAGTGTCCAATTCGTATTTCGGACTGGGTTCAGGAATTTAAATCTACAATATCATCTAGTCCACATCGAGCAGAGAAGCAAATGAGCAAAAGTTCCTTCTTTTTATCTTTCCACATACACATTCAATTTTTTTTAACAAATACAACAGGACATTTTCCACATTATCTAGCACTGAAAATCCCTAAACTAAAACTGAGGGAATCATAATGTATGCCTATTTTGCACCGCTATGTTAACTCCACATGCAATAATATTAAATTTCTAGATTACCCATGCCAGAGGTATCCTGATCGTCTTTCAATTCAGTCATTGATATCGCGGGTGAAGTCAAACCGAAACCATCAGTTAAACGAACCCACTGAGAGGAGTCCTCGGAAAATTCGCCGTCTACACCAATTCCGCTGGACGCCGGTGAAGTTCCCAGCACGGACTGCATAGGATTGTAACTTCCAACCACCAATTGCTCACTTTCGTCAAAAGAAGTCCGTCGAGGCCGCGACAACGTAGAATTGGGAACAGGCACAGCTTGTGAGACGCTGTCGAAGGCGTGAGGGATCATCGCCGGAGATGAAGAGTTGCCGGAGGGAGATGAGGCAAATCCGGGATGGTTATCCGGGTCGGGTGCGAAAAAACCCACCCGACGAACCTTTGGATCGATAAGGCGAGAAGGTCGACGAGGATCCATAGATAGATAGAACCAAAGGATTAGGGTTTAAATGGAAAGAAGAAAAGGGAGAAAATGAGCAGTTGATTAAAAATTAGCAGTAATCAAATGCTCATCACTTGGCTAACTGCTAAATGAACACTTGCCAGAAACTTCTATTTTTCTGGCGTTTCGATTTAAAAAATAATTTAAATAAAGTTTGTAAAGCATATCAAACAAAGAAAATTGAATTGAGAGTTATGGTTATTAACTTTGAATAGTTCACGGTCATTTAATTTTGAGTTGTTTACTTATAAAGTCACTTAATTTTATTTTATAACTTAAATATCACTCAACTATTGATGTTTCACTTAAAAGTCACACAACTATTAATATTTTATTTAGAAAGTCATCAATCAATTTAAATAATTTTTCATTAACTTTTATTTTAAACTATTTTATTTAAAGAAATAATAAGATATCTATTTTAATTATCTTATTGATCCGCTCCAATTATTTAATTATAATTTTTTGGAAAAACGTACAACAATTGACCCAAAAAAAAAACATTTTTCGTTTTAGTAATTGTATGACTAGTATAAAATAAGCATAATACATAAACATGCCCCTTAACTTGGCATCAATGGGCAACTATGACATTTAACTTTGGATGTGCACAAGTAGACACTTAAACTTGAATAAAATTGAACAAATAGACACATTCATCCTACATGGCACCCTACATGAAAAATTTGTATCCTATGTGGCGTCCTACATCTATTATGTCATGTAGGACACATGTGTCTACTTGTTCAATTTTATACAAGTTTAAGTTTCTACTTGTGCACACTCAAAGTTGGAGGGCATAGTTGTCCATTGAAGCCAAGTTAAGGGTCATGTTTATGTATTATGCCTATAAAATATGTTTAAAAATTATCAAAAAGACGTTGGAATTGATAAAGAAGTAATAATTAAAAATAAACGCACAGTAGCAATGTTTTACTTTTTTTTTAAAAAAAATATAGGTAAAAACAAAAACTATATTTCAAAAAAAAAAAAAAAATTTAAATAAGCATCTTATTATTATTTTAAGAAAATAGTTCAATTATTTTTACAAAATTTAATAAAAATATTATTTAAATTGATCGAGTGACTTTCTAAGTGAAATATCAATAGTTGAGTGACTTTTATAAGTGAAAAATCAATAGTTGAGTGACTTTTGAGTTATAAAACAAAGTTGAGTGACATTCTAAGTGAACAACTCAAAGTTGAGTGACTTTCTAAGTGAATTATTCAAAGTTGAGTGACTATTTGAGATATTAAACTATTGAATTGGGGGCAATTTTTTTTTTTAGTCTCAAAATTAATATTGGGAACATATTTGACCAGGTAAGGTTAAAGGTCATTTAAAAATTTGATAAAGTTAATTGTGAATTAAAATAACATTTTTAAAAGGTGGAATCCATCCGCGATCATATAAAATTGGCATTAACTTTCACTTAGGCATTTCAAGTATGTTTGGTTCATTTTAAACACCTCATGTCGGAATTTATTATGTTATTTTGACACTTTTTTTAACAATCAGTCACATATGTAAGGTGTATGTAATACGCTCACAATGACGTGGCAAAGTGGTGAATTAAATGAAAACATTTGTCATTTGTGACTAAATTAATTCTTAAATAATGAATTTTGAGTAGAAAAAAGTTGAAGTGGCCAAATACTCAATGATGCATGCAGAGAGGATTCATTGATTGAATCATAGTTCTCCTTTGCAATAGAGTTCTTGGAACCAGAGAGTTCAAGTAGAGATAAAGTTTTCTTGATCTTTTCAGCAACATTACTTCCTCCTTTAGAAGCATTTGTAGATGACCTTTCTCCTTTTGGAGTTGAAGACTCAAAAACAAGAGTTGATATGGACGGCAACATAGTGGTCTTTCTCCTTGTAATAGATCCAGAAATTCCAAGAGTAACATCAAAGATTCCTTTTACTTCAATAGAGATCTTGGAGGCATCAACCTTAGAGAAAGTCGATTGGGACTTAATCTTCTTGGAAGTCATTTCAATGTTCTTTGATGATTGAAAAGTTGAGATGAGAGGTAGAGATTGTTCGCTTGGGATGCTAGAATTTGTAGACCATAAAATTTGTGTTGATAAAACAATAATCAAGATTGGAAGCGATCACAATAATTGTAGTATTTGATTCCAAATATGAGTATTACAATCCTTAAGAATCCTCTTATTCATCTTTTCAAATATAATTTCAAGGGTTTTGAGCTTGATATTTAGTTTGGTGAACTTCTTCTTGACTTGTACTTGGATTTAAGGGACTTCGAGTTTGATCTTGAATCTTGATGAACTTGATCTTGACTTGTACTTGAATTCAAGGTCTTTTGATCTTGTTCTTGAATGTGGTGATCTTGATCTTGATCTTGAGCCGTTACTTAAACTTGAATGCTTGAATTTTTTAACTTGTAGCTTATAGAGAAATCTGTGGCATTTGATCCACAAGCTCTCTGTGGCTTCTTGTTAAAATTCTGATGTAATTTCTAAATTATGAAGAACCTTATTTATAGTTGTAGAATGGAGGAGTTACAATGAGAACATGTTCCCTTTGGACAATAACATTTAAGTGACATGATAGAGGAGTACTGATAAAAACATGTTTTCTTCGGCAAATTAGATTTAAGTGACATAGAGGTTTTGATTGGTCAGAAAACATCACTTGTACACACGTGACATATTTTTATCGGTCTTTGATTATGATAGGCATGCCATGTCATTATGACGAGTTCGGAACCAAAAGGGCAACAATTTTTAACGCCGTGTAAATCAGATTTTCTAAAATGAGGCTCAAATTCCAATGAGCCTTACAAGGCTCAAATTCTGATGAGAGGCTCAGCCGCCAATGAGCCTTGCAGGCTGTTATTAAAAATAAAATAAAAATTCTCATTTTATTTTGTTGTTTGTTAAAAGTCTAATAATAATAATAATAATACATAGTTGTTGATATGATGCATAAAGATAGTTTAGACCTTATAGCTATCCATTACTTTATGGCTTTTCAAACGAACTAAACCCAATAGTTTAAACCTTATTTACTACTTAGTTGATTTTTTTTTTCTTCAACTTTTTTTATGTGAAATTATAATTTGGTTTATTCACTTGCAGAATGATAAAATTCGGCCTTCTCTAGTCATACTTTATTTTGGTGGAAATTCCCTATTGATGAGTATGTTGAAAACATGAGAAAAATTATACTTCATATCAAGGTAAAAAAAAAAAAACACAACATTTTAATATTTATAGTAAACATGAACCATGCATGCATATATGTTGGAGTTCGAAAACTTTAATTATATATATATATATATATATAATTTGTAAAAAATTGATAGAATATATAAGGGACATGATAGAAAATATAAAAGACAACACTTCTAGAGATTATTGTCTGTCTTGATGCGGTTGTTGTTGTTGTTTATGTCTACTGGTTCCACAGGTGGTGGGTACGTGTGGCCTTGTTGTTCTTTGAGGGTTGTTGATGTCCTGCAAAATTATATTTATTACTGAATTCTATTAATATTTTATAAATGTCAAAATTGAATATTTGTCGATTATAACAACATACATATTGTTGTGAGGGTCCAACTTCATCACCATTTTGATTTTGTGACATATAATCCTGGAATAAGATGTAAATCATTAACATATAATTTAATATAATAAGAAATTCAAAAAATTATTTAAAGAGTATATTATTTACTGTAAAAAAACTCAATCTCCCAGCTTGAAATGGTGAGTTTTGAAATTGACATTGTCGTACAAAATCATAATTTCCTTCATTGAATCCTTCAAAACCCAAATTTACAACATTAGGAGTTTGGAAGCCACTACCTTCTTCTTCTGTGTAGTTGGGCACACTCGTAGATACTCCAGCACAGTAAAAAATAGGGTAATACGGAGTGTCGGGAGTAGCCAATGATAAATTTGTGTTTGCCTCATATTGATTTTCCGAAAATTCCGTATTATGTTCTTCTATATGAACACCTCCCGAATTTGATGTTGTTGGTGATTGATTTTCATTTGGTGGAGTATAATGTTGTTGAAAGTTCAATCGCGTGTTCAAATGAGCAGCATTCATAACATCTCTAGAATAAGATGTCATTTGTCTTGCATTGTCTCTCACTTGAAATGATTGAGTATTATCATTTTCTATTGCTTGATTCATTCTATACAATCTTTCATGTCCCATTGCCTAAAATTCATTAAATATGTATATATACATAAAAAGGTCAAACGAAGAAGTCAATGGTATTTATGTATTTTAAAAAAAAAACATACCAATGCCTCATAATTTCCTGCGATTGGTTGATATCCATGTTGGACAACATGTTCTGGATTTGCAATGAACTTGCGTGAATGTCGTAGATACCGATTAAAATAATCAATTGGGTTTGCTTGATGATTTATTTGTACAACATGTTGATAACGTTCATTCCATGTATTTTCAGTATGAACAAACATCTGACGAGTATGTCTATCTATTTTGTGGCGGTTATTGATTTTATAATGGTCATCAGAATAATGCACATTTTCTGGTATATGTTGCACAAAACCATATTGTCTTACTACACGATCAACCATGTGCCACTCATGATATATTCCAAAAATAAGTGGCACCTTTACCATCCACACATTATGCCCTCGTCGACACCATTCAGGCAGTGTATTAAGAACTTCTTGAGAATAAGGCTCCCAAATAAACTATAGAAAAAAAGGTAACATATATATCATACATTTTTTTTACCGTTTTAATCTTGTAATAAACTAATTTTTTTTAGTTATACCTGCTAAGGTAGTAGATTATCTAAAACATCTCTACAAAGGATCATATTTTTTCGAGCCTCATTATCATGAACCCTTCGTCGAGACGACTTATATGCAAATGGTTTTTGTCCCTCTAGTTGATCATTGTTGAAAGGCGATATCATAGGTTGAAATGGTATAATACGCTCCCACACCCATACCTGTAAAATATTAAATAATTTTTATTATTAGTATTAAAAATAGTCAATTATAATAATTACAAATATAAAGGTGACCAACCTGTAATAATGATATAAAACCATTTACAACAGAAACGTTGCATATAGAGGCACGATATAATGAATGGTACAAGTATGAAAGTGTGGCAGCTCCCCAATCTTGTGTTGCCAGTGCTTGTTAGACACCCATTTCAATGAAAAAAATCTGAATTAAATTTATTTCCTGACTTATCAGGAAATAATGTTACTCCAAGCAACCAAAATAAGTATAATCTAAATTTTTGTTGTACCTCTAGTTCAGTGGAATTATCGTTTATTATATTTGAAGTTTCTATATAATTAACTAATGATAGTGAAAAAATTCTAAAACCTTGAAAGCAATCTTCCGTATGAAACCAACCGGTTAAATTAAAAATTAAAGTTTGTCTAGCAAACAAATCCATGGATTTAGCGTTTGGTAGTAGAACAGATGTACCATCACCAACCATACCGAACATAACTTCCACATCCTGCATAGTTATTGTTGTTTCATCAGTTCTCATATGAAAGGTATGGGTCTCTGGACGCCACCTTTCAACTAAAGCAGTAATAATACTTGAATCGCATGGAATGTTTCCTACTTCAAGAACACCTCTAAAACCTGTGTAATCAAAATAATTTAGTATACGTGTATGAAGTGGATTATTTTTTAAGTGTTGCCATAAATCATAATCATGTCTCCGCACTATTAAATGTGATTTCGTTGCATATATTTCACCATTTCAAATTTTTTGAGACCAATGTTTATCTTGTAACGTTAAACATCATACTCAATTGGTCCTTGATATTCAAAATTTTCTTGATTCATCTATATATTAAAATGAAAAAAAATTACATCATTATCAGTACTATAACTTAAGATGAAATAATTAATAAAACATATAAATGATAAAAAGAAGAAGAAGAAGGTATCATTAAATTACCTTGTATTCTCTTGATTCTTCAAAAGTTTGCAAATTTTTATAACTTGCACAACTTTGATAGCTTTCTTTAAATAGGAGTAGGAAGTGGAGTTGTCAAATGCATGGTTTTTATAATGTTTTTTTTATAATGCATGGTTTTTATAGTGCATGGTCGTCAAACCATTTATATTTATTTTTCAAATCCGGGAAGTTTTTGATTTTTATAATGTATAGTTTTTAATTATTCTTTTTTAAATTTTGTTTGTTTGTTATTTTAATATAGTATATTGTAACTATTTTTTTTATCACTTTATCTAATAGTTTTTGACTACTAATTGAAGTATTTTATTTTTTATTTTCGTTGAAACATATACCGTGTGAAACTTGTACAGTGTTGATTTAATTTAACACTGTAAAAATAAATCACGTGAAATTACAGTGTTGATTTGATTCAACACTAAAGTTTCACGTGAATGTGACAATGTGTAAGAACTTACAAGGCTCAAAGGGCAAGTAGCCTTGTGATTTTTTTTTTTCAAATCCTTTAGTTTATGATTTTTATATGTATAGTTTTTAATTATTTTTTTTAGATTTTGTTTTTTTGTTATTTTAATATAATATTTTTTAACTATTTTTTTTATTACTTTATCTAATAGTTTTTGACTACTAATTGAAGTATTTTATTTTTTATTTTCGTTGAAACATATACCGCGTGAAACTTGTACAGTGTTGATTTAATTCAACACTGTAAAAATAAATCAAGCGAAACTACAATGTTGATTTGATTCATCACTGAAGTTTCACGTGAATGTGAAAATGTGTAAGAACTTACAAGGCTCAAGGGACAAGTAGCCTTGTGATTTTTTTTTTTCAAATCCGGGGAGTTTTTGATTTTTAAATGTATAGTTTTTAATTAATTTTTTTAGATTTTGTTTGTTTGTTATTTAAATATAGTATTTTTTAACTATTTTTTTTATCACTTTATGTAATAGTTTTTGACTACTAATTGAAGTATTTTATTTTTTATTTTCGTTGAAACATATACCGCGTGAAACTTGTACAAAGTTGATTTAATTCAACACTGTAAAAATAAATCACGCGAAACTACAATGTTGATTTGATTCAACATTGAAGTTTCACGTGAATGTGAGAATGTGAAAATGTGTAAGCACTTACAAGGCTCAAAGAGCAAGTAGCCTTGTGATTTTTTTCATTTTTTTTCAAATCCTTTAGTTTTTTATTTTTATATGTATAGTTTTTAATTATTTTTTTTAGACTTTGTTTTTTTGTTATTTTAATATAGTATTTTTTAACTATTTTTTTTTATCACTTTATCCAATAGTTTTTTTACTACTAATTGAAGTATTTTATTTTTTATTTTCGTTGAAACATATACCGCGTGAAACTTGTACAGTGTTGATTTAATTCAACACTGTAAAAATAAATCACGCGAAACTACAGTGTTGATTTGATTCAACACTGAAGTTTCACGTGAAGGTGAAAATGTTTAAGAAAGAAGTGACATGACCATTGCTTTTGCTTTACTGGAAAATAAAATTTTGCAGTGTTGATTTGATATAATACTGAAGGGTTTTTAAATATAGATAAAGATTTTGCGTGTTAAATTTTTTAAGTATTGATTTGATTCAACACAAAAAGTATTACGTGATTTTTTTTTCTTAAATAAGATCCCTGAATTGACTTAAAAGATAGCTTCTAAGTAAAAAATAAAAAGTAAGGGAAAACATACTTCTAGTGTTTTAGTTATTTCAATAAAAAATTAAGTTTGTTTTAATCTTGTTCATCAAACACTTCCTAACTTATTTGAGTAATTTTTATATTTCTCAAAAATTTACAAAAGTCATAAACTAACAAAGTGGTAAGCCTATTATTTTCTCTATATATATCAACTATTGTAGAGTTATCATATATTCACAATGGTTTTGCAAACACATCATATTTCAACATGAAATCTACATCAATTTTTTTTTATGTTACATGCTATCCAAATTTTATAGAAATAGTAAGAATGGAAAGTACCTTCTTGAAATAACATTCCACCAAATTAATTTGGATGGAAAGAATCATGTTATGTCTTTTTTTTACAAGGCGAAGAAGCTAGAATGCCTTTTGTTACAAGGCGAAGAGGCTAGAATGTAAGTTTACCTTGCTTACATTAACAGGCTGAAGAGCTTGAGTGTTAGTTAATTCCACATCATGATGTAATGTCATGTTCTTGGAGATAACAATCAGGTTAAAGAGTTTCAAATTTGAAGGAGAAAGTTTTAAGTTCAAATTTGATTTTTATGAGATATTTAAAGTGATTTGCGGATGAAATTTGAAGTCATTTCATTGAAGATATAGTTTAGTTAATTATGAACTACAAGCAACTGAAAATCGTAGAAATGTTGTCCTTAATATTTTCTATTTGAAATCTCTAGAAGTGTTGTCTTTTATATTTTCTATCATGTTCCCTTATATGTTGTACTAAATAATATCAAATTATCTAAAATAATTGTTGTGAAAAAAGATATATTTTTAAAGGATTCAACACGTATTCATGGGCTTTGGCATGTTCTTGAAGAGAGAATATGTCACGTCCCGAGCCTACACCCTGGGCGGGACCGACACTCGGAGACAATTGCTAGCCCCAAGCGAACCCTTGGCCTGGCTTTCTTAACTCAGCGGAAACTTAATTCAACAGCACAACTCAATGCAATGAAAGGTTATAAAACAACCAACTAATGCATAACAAGCCAAAAGGCAGCTCGAGTCTCAAAATAGAATATTTACATAAATACAAAGATGAGAGACTCAATACTAACTGACTGACTGTCAATGAAGCCTCTAAAAATACTGGGATGGATGTTGGGACAGACCCCGCAACATCCTGATAACGCAAAACTAAAAGAAACAAAATATCTGAGTCCTCCGGAAAGCAAGGAGGCTCACCACTGACTCTGGCGTGCTCAGCTGGATCAACGGCGTACTGGATGCTGATCCGGGGTACCTGTGTCTGCATCGTCATAAGATGCAGGCCAACTGGCATCAGTACATTGAATGTACGAGTATGC